>JAFBJZ010000674.1:540000-560750 GCA_016785225.1 Psettodes erumei | reverse complement strand
TTTTGCATTTTTAACACTTGTGATGGTATGAAACGTTGATAAAACACAATTTTTTGATAGTTTGAAGCATTTTTAGGAAAAAAAAATTTTTGACATTTTTTGACTTTTTACGACATACTCTGCAGTAAGGCGTTTTTTTCCATGTTTTTTTGACATGTCAAAATATGACCTGTTTTTGCATTTTTAACACTTGTGATGATATGAAACGTTGATAAAACACAATTTTTTCATGTTTCTAAGCATTTTTAGGAAAAACTTTTTTTGACATTTTTTGACTTTTTACGACATACTCTGTAGTAAGGCATTTTTTTCCATGAATTTTTGACATGTCAAAATATGACCTGTTTTTGCATTTTTAACACTTGTGATGGTATGAAACGTTGATAAAACACAATTTTTTGATAGTTTGAAGCATTTTTAGGAAAAAAATTTTTTTTTGACATTTTTTGACTTTTTACGACATACTCTGCAGTAAGGCGTTTTTTTCCATGAATTTTTGACATGTCAAAATATGACCTGTTTTTGCATTTTTAACACTTGTGATGGTATGAAACGTTGATAAAACACAATTTTTTGATAGTTTGAAGAATTATTAGGAAAAAAAAATTTTTGACATTTTTTTGACTTTTTACGACATACTCTGCAGTAAGGCGTTTTTTCCATGAATTTTTGACATGTCAAAATATGACCTGTTTTTGCATTTTTAACACTTGTGATGATATGAAACGTTGATAAAACACAATTTTTTCATGTTTCTAAGCATTTTTAGGAAAAAAATTTTTTTGACATTTTTTGACTTTTTACGACATACTCTGTAGTAAGGCATTTTTTTCTATGAATTTTTGACATGTCAAAATATGACCTGTTTTTTTCATTTTTAACACTTGTGATGGTATGAAAAGTTGATAAAACACAATTTTTGATCGTTTGAAGAATTTTTTCGGAAAAAAAATTTTTTTGATTTTTTTTTGACTTTTTAAGACATACTCTGCAGTAAGGCGTTTTTTTTTTCCATGTTTTTTTGACATGTCAAAATATGACCTGTTTTTGCATTTTTTAACACTTGTGATGATATATAAACGTTGATAAAACACAATTTTTTCATGTTTGAAGCATGTTTAGGAAAAAATTTTTTTTTTGACATTTTTTGACTTTTTACGACATACTCTGCAGTAAGGCATTTTTTTTTTTTCCATGAATTTTTGACATGTCAAAATATGACCTGTTTTTGCATTTTTAACACTTGTGATGGTATGAAACGTTGATAAAACACAATTTTTTGATAGTTTGAAGAATTATTAGGAAAAAAAAATTTTTGACATTTTTTTACTTTTTACGACATACTCTGCAGTAAGGCGTTTTTTTCCATGTTTTTTTGACATGTCAAAATATGACCTGTTTTTGCATTTTTAACACTTGTGATGATATGAAACGTTGATAAAACACAATTTTTTCATGTTTCTAAGCATTTTTAGGAAAAACTTTTTTTTGACATTTTTTGACTTTTTACGACATACTCTGTAGTAAGGCATTTTTTTCCATGAATTTTTGACATGTCAAAATATGACCTGTTTTTGCATTTTTAACACTTGTGATGGTATGAAACGTTGATAAAACACAATTTTTTGATAGTTTGAAGAATTATTAGGAAAAAAAATTTTTTTTTTTGACATTTTTTTGACTTTTTGACATACTCTGCAGTAAGGCGTTTTTTTTCCATGTTTTTTTTGACATGTCAAAATATGACCTGTTTTTGAGCACAGACAAAAACTCATATCTAGAACCTCCAGACTGAGACTTTTTTCATCATTTTGTGCTTATTTATAGTGACTTTTTGTCTCTTAGGTTCTGCATCTCTTTGTCTCTCTGTTTTGTTGTTAAATGTTATTTTGTGTCTCTCATTCTAAGTCTCTTGTTGACCATCTGTTTAATGGTAGTTGTTTTGAGTGTCTTCCGTCTCTTTGCTGTAGTTCTGTATTTTTGAGTCTCTTTGTGGTCATTCTATGTCTCTTTTATGTCTCTTTTATGTTTTTGGTTGTGTTATGTCTCTTTGTAGACATTTTGTATTTCTTGGTGTGGCTATGTGTCTGTGCCATTTTATGTCACCATGGCCATTAAGGGTTTCTTTGTGGTCATTTTTTGTTTCTTTCTATGCCTCTTTGGTGGTGTTGAGTCTTTTTTCAACTGTTTTTGTCTCCTTGTAGAGTCAGTATTCATTTTCTGTGTTTTAGAGAAGAAGAGTTATCAATGACTTCATACAGAGGATCTTGTCCATGGGCAGCCTCTACCTGGGCCCACTGGACCCATTCTTTAACCAGTCCATGCATTAAATCTCAATTTGCATTGTGTCATTGCAAAGTATGACCTACAATGCTTAAACTTAATTAGAAAACAGAAAAAGTACAATTTATGAAGCATTTTTATTTATATTTGATATTTTTTTCAAAACACTTGGTGTCCACAACAGAATAAGCTCCCTTCTTGAAAATGTTATGTCACCCCATGGTGGTGATTTTGATAAATGCAACCATGAAATGATTTCAGAGCTGCTTGTCTGTCCCCTGTTCCCTTTATTATGATAAATGTTAAAATAAATGTCAAAATATATTAGAAATATGTCTCAAATGCACTATGTGTATGGGTAACATGACGTCCTGCTTGAAAAAAAAAAAACATCAGCTCAAAAAAATATTTAAATGTTTCTGTTTGTTTCTGTTGTCCTATCATCTCTTTCTTTGAAAACTGAAGACGAGGAAGGTAAAGACGACTGAACCGATCCTTTTCCACTGTACTAATTATCCAGCTGCCTGGTCTCATCCATAATTTGAAGTGTTTGACACTGACACCTGCTCATTATACAGGATAGTCGGCACAAAATTAATTTGAGTCTCAGCGAGAGTTCCCCATTTGTTAATGATACCATGAACTGTTTTTTTAGTTTTTAGTTAAAAGTTAATGAAGGTCGGCTCAGAGGTCACAGATCAGTCTCAGCTGAGTACCTCAGCACTGTCTCTTAAATCCTGAGTTGTAGTCACATTTTTTTCATAATATCAAAGTTCTTTTTGTGGAGATGCAGTGATATTGTTTCTGAACCTTGGCAGAAATAAATGAATATCTTTAATCTAGGGATCCTCAGATATTTATTTTCCATTTCCAGCAGCGTGAAGCTTTCTAACGTTGGGCTGTCAGTCAAACACTTCAAAGTTAAGGGTGACTTTTTTTTCTGAATGAGTGAAATTTTAAATCACATGGTTAAGAAAAAAATGTGAATGTAGCTTCTCAGCCCTTTACATTTATTTTCTTGGCATGTGACCTGTTTACACGGTCATCTGTTTATGTTGCTTCAGTGCAACTGTCATTGACCTCATTCACACAACGGCCATATTTTAAACAGTGGAGGCGGCAACTACCTGGAGGATTCCGGTTTTATCGTAACTAGTTAGTAAAGACGTACAGAAGCTTTACACATAGACTGCTAGCTGGCTAACTAGCAGTCTAGCTACTGTTGCACTAGCTTGAAAATTCAAAATTGTTTAATTATAGTTTATATTGGTTCTTCTGTACATTAAAAGTGAAAACAACTTTTGCTTTTGCAAACTGTATCTGTGAAGAAAACTTAGCATCTACTCGCTACACGCTAGTCCTGTTAGCATTCGACAATCAGCACAGCTCCCATTAAGTTGCACCTATAGATGTTACATAGAGCTGAAGTGAACGGTTTCTGCTTCAGAAGTAAGACAAGAGGTTTTGTGGCTCATGTCACATTTGTAAGATTAATCTAATATCTCGCTGTCTTACCTGACTGTAACAAACACCATTACCTATAAACCTAAAACATTCACATGCTAATGCTGTGTTCACATTGTGTTGTTTAAACCATGATTACACTGATTCTGAGTCAGATATCCAATATTTAATCTAATAAATTTAACTTTAGCACTAGGGCTAACCACATCTGTTGTAAGGTGTAAAGTTCTTCGGGAAGTTCCCTACCTCATCAGTTCAATATGGCTTCTGTGTGAAAGGTCAGCTGACTTTCTCTCATCATCATCTGTTCTTTTTCTCTGTTCTCCAGCAGCGCTATCCGCCGCGCAATCATCCATCCTCTCTGTAACTAAAGTAATCTCTCACTTTCGGTGTCTAATGGCTCTGTAATGTCTGTGGTCTTCATTAACGGCCTTCTCCGAACACCCGTCCCTCTCCCCGGCGGTTTTGGTGCATGCTGCGTGCCCGTAGCCCAGGAGGAGCTAGTAGAAGTAGAAGTAGCCCCTGAGGCGGAGGCCCAGGTAGAAGCAGAGCCAGAGGTAGAGCCTGAGCCTGAACCAGAGCCAGAGCCAGAGCCACAGGAGGTGGTGGTGCAGCAGGTGGTTCATGAGGAGGAAGGTATGTGGCATGGGCAGTCCGTTCACCCTTCTCCTGCAGGACCTTCAGCGCTCTGCTCATGGACAGCCAGTCCTGTCGACGTCAACAGACTGCAAAACATATCCTGCTTGACAAGACAGAGTCAGGAGTCCTAAAGGACAAGTCAGCGTGATTTGAGTTTTTGCCCTTTATGTTACCGAAACAACAGCGTCTTCACCTGGAGGTTTCACCTTTTAAATGCTGCTATCAAAAAGAAGCAACTCGCAAGACCTCAGTGGTTTGTGGAAAAGGTACGACGCTAAATTTAAAGCCACTTTGTGCCAGATTCATTGCTCTGTTAGTCTGTACTCAACTTCACCTTTATCTTTACTGTCATTTTAACATTCAGGAGGCGTGCACAAACAATAACAATAACAACATCATAATAAAGACTTACAGTAAAGATTCAATACCGCATTACTGTATACAGTACAGTATTTGTGAATGTTGTCTTAAATGCTGCACAATATCAAAGCAACATTGTTGATATGGTTGGCTATGACAACAATATTTACACACTGCAAATAGCAGCTGATCTCGTACTCTTTAAAACATTAAACACGTTTTACATCTAACATCCATTTAAGATCAAGGTTGCATAACTGCATAACTGTAAATCTGAGCAGTTATTCTTGAAATTACTTTAATCTATGTCAGGCGACAATGATGTCATTACAGCAGTGGAACCTGTGAAGTGAGTGAGATTAGTTTCTTCATGAATGAATTTCATTGCCTGTAGCCGGCTCACAGCAAAATGTGTTATTCCAGATTAGAATCAAATCTGTTTGTTAACTAAAGGGCAGAAACTCTAATCATTCACAACCCCGAGTGGAAAATGTTATTTTCCTTGACAAAGTGAAGGAAATCTGACAGTTTCTGGAGAAATATTCCCTCCTCCAGTTCAGAGTTCATTATTTCTTATTCACTTCAGAGTTACTTTCACACTCTGCTGGCAGATTTCTTTCCTCTTTTTTTTTTGACAACTCATGACTCTGCTGTCTTGTTAGGTTTGATATTTTTGCGGTTCACTAATCTAGTTCTGCTTTAGCTTCCCTTTAGCCCCGTCCTCCTCTTCATAACTGCCCAGTATGACAAAAGTGCAAACTGAAGCGTATACATGCAGAACTTTCAGGATGTATTTGCAGCAGAACAGGTGATTTAACCAGAAAACCAAGAACAGCAAACACTTTTGATGCACAAAGACACCAAAAATGCCTTTTTGTTGTCTTTGGGCTTCTCAGAGAAAACTCCCCTGTGAATCCTCGTTTTTGAGAGTGCAGTGCGGCAGACATCTGGGCTTTGCTTTATAAATCGCATCACATCACTGTCAGTGTTAGTCGACACGCAGTCAAAGCAAAACATTGTGTCCTGTTTCCAGCATTATTGCTCAGTGTGTTCTGAATACCAGCTGTGCATATAAATGTTGAAAGGGAGACGAAGCAGAAAATCATCCGCCTTTACATGAATCAGCTGCCCCGTCTCGTCTGTGGCCTTCCATCCGTTTCTGTGACTCATGATTCGCATTCTGGCAAACTCGTGTGTTGATCATGGAGGCCCGGAGCAGAAAAGGATGATGGGTAATTGCGGTCATGTAAAAGCCGTTTCTCTTCACCTCCCTTCGGTCCACGTTTAGCATCTTTCTTTCTGTGTGTAGATGAAGAGTGAGACTTGCAAACTGCTCTAAAGCATTTACATTGGGGTGTTGTGATCGCCGCTATTTAAGTCCCACGTGGAAATGTTTGTTTTGTTTACATGCAAACTGTATTTACAGTACATGCAAGGCGGAGTCACTGCAGAGGTCCCAAACTTTAATGTTCGCTTCGACGTAGCACCGGCAGTTTCACAGACATCTTGAGGTTGACACTTGTACATGTCTTGTTGAGGTTTGGGGGGTGAGAATTACTCACCGCTGTGGTGAGGAAAACCCCCGAAAACAAAGTCACGCAAAAAAATGTAAACAAATCTGAGTTTCCAAAGTTCTACTTAATACTTAGGCCCAAAACACGTCCCGTAAAATCCTTTCAAAAAACAGCACATGCACATTTTCTGATCTTCCATCTTCGCTACAAATGACTCGACAAAAAACTTGTCCAAGAACATTATTATCATTATTATTAGTAGTATTATTTTACAAAAGTAGCTCGTTTTAAGTGTTAAGTGGAAGTGGAATTACTCAAGTAATGTACAAGTACCTGAAAAACTGGAGTACAGTAATGCGTAGACAATAACAATGGGTAAAGTTGATCCATCACTGTAAAATGATGTAATCAGATTAAGGAAATGAACTCTGACCTTTTCAAAGAAGTTCCTGACTGTCCTGGAGTCAGAAACGTCCCCTAGTCTCCTTTTGAAACCGAGCCCCCTGTGGTGTTGATGCAGGACGGATGCAGGACATGGGACTTTTGCAATGGCTGCCGCCGCTTCTGCAACGACAAAAACTAAGAATGTGAAAAAACCCCAATCTGGTAAATGTGCCGCATAAAGCTGTGCAGCGTAAAAAGAGGACGGGAACAGGCTGCCCAGTCCCATTGACTAATGGTTTCTGTTCTTGCTCTTGCTTTGGACGCTTGCTGCATGCAGAGGCCTATGAAGAGGAAGGTATGTCGACTTCTTTCTCTGTTCTGATTGGACCTGTGGTATCTGTGTCCGTTAGGGAGGCTGTCACTCATGCAGAATTTAAACTGTGTGCATTTTTTTTTTTTACCTTGAGAGAAAAGCAGAATTTACCTTGTTTATAGTCTCTGCGTCAGCCAGGCAGGGCTGATGAGGACGAATTGGGGGGGTTTGACGGATTCAGAAATGCTGAGTCATCATTACGGGCCCCCACCGCTCATCTCTGCTTCTTCTCTCTTTTGCATGAATGTGTCCCACCAGGCGAGGAGGGAGATCAAGATGGTAGTTTCTCTTTCCTGCTGAGACGCTGTTGCTTTGCCTGCATTTTCCTCCCGTGTTGTCTGTTTTTGTTTTTTTGTTTTTTTGTTTTTTTAATGTGAGGGTCCTGTAAAAATATAATCACAAACTTCCCAATCCCAGTTGTGTTTTTGCCACGAAAAAAACAATTAACAGCGATCACAAAGTCAAAACTCTTCCGTTTTACTCTTACGCCGTCGAACGTTCGGAAAATTAAACTATTAAATAGTTAATGTGGTGATTTATGACTCGGCGTACTGATCCTGATTAGCACTTTAAATGTCTCTGATTATGATGGTTTGATTTACACACTAATGTCCCGTAAATTAACACTGTGAAATTAGAGGTAACACTTTATATACCAGTGGCCTCGTTCCTGTGTGCTAACCCTGACTCCGAAGAACACGCGCAGTAAAAAGGAAGTTTATTAATAATTTAAGTGGCGTTCTGTTGTCACACATCCGGAAGTGCACTGATTTCCAAGCAGTGTGACTGTGTATTTACAGAACTGAACAAAAGCAGAGGCTAACACACAGTAATGAGGCCACCGATGACGGACAGAGTTGCTAAAGTTAAGACTCACACTCGTGTCACGGTGATTTATTGTAGGTGTGAAACAGATGTAACTCAGCTTGTCCACGTTGGACCCCTCCCCTCCCAAAAAAAAACGATTTACTAGCAGTTCCTCACACTCGGTCCTCTCGCCACACTTGTGTGTCTCTAACTCGTTCTCCCTCCTCTCTCCCTGTCGCTGTTTTTCGTGCCGGATTAAAAACAGAGGAGAAGCCGAAGTACAAGTGAGTACACGTGTCTTTTTCACCAGCTGGATGACAAACATGGTGTGTTCACAATTCAGCGTTTGCATCTCGTGTCCTTAAAACAGACCCGCGGCTCCGAAGATCCCTGATGGCGAGAAAGTGGACTTTGACGTAAGCTGACGTGTTTTTGTGTTATCCACTCAGGGGACGTTAACGAAATTATTAATCTCTCCTTAAATCTTCTGAAGGAGTCGACGCAAGACCGTCACTGTTTTTCTGCAAGAGAATTAAATCTAAATCTATAACTGGTGGAAACATAATATCCCATCCGAACATTTTCAACTCCTAAACCACACCCACCCCCCAACCAGCTGGGGGTTGACAAACTCTGCCCCGTTACTATATAAACCCAGGCGCTACAAGTCAATCACCTCATGGCTTGTCTGTCACCCTCCCCCAGGACATCCAGAAGAAACGCCAAAACAAAGACCTGATCGAGCTGCAGTCGTTGATCGACGCTCACTTTGAGTGCAGGAAGAAAGAGGAGGAGGAGCTCATCGCACTCAAAGAACGAATTGTGAGGGTTTTTACCCGGATGAAAACGTGCAGCGATGGCAGCGTTTCAGATATGAAATGCATCCTGTCATTTCCACGTGTGTTTTCAGGAGAAGCGTCGGGCTGAGCGAGCCGAGCAGCAGAGGATTCGTGCCGAGAAAGATAAGGAGCGCCAGGCCAGGCGGGAGGTACGACCTGTCGCAGCGTTTTACAGGGATGTTAGAGCAGCTGAAAAATAATTTGGCTGTGGACCGGGTCATCGAGGTCCCCTTAGTCATGCCCCTCGCCTGTGTGGGATCCCCCTGGGGTCCGTGCTGGGTCCCCTTTTATTTACATCGACGGATGCATTGATATAAAAACAGTTTTTACAAATCAGGTGTCCGAAAATTTCCACCAGCTGAATGTCGTCCTGTGTTATTCGTTGTTGAGGCCGAGCGGCAGAGAAAGGAGGACGCCGACGCCCAGAGGAAGGCTGAGGATGAAGCCAAGAAGAAGATAGCACTGACCAACATGGGCTCGGGCTACAGCAGCCACCTTCAGAGGGTGGGCTGGATTTAGTCTTTTTTGTCTTGGTTACCTTACACAAAGCACCAGAGTTCTAACTCGCGGGGGAACTTTCTAGATTGACCAGAAGAGAGGCAAGAAGCAGACGGAAAGAGAAAAGAAGAAGAAGGTTCTGGCGGAGAGATGCAAACCCTTGAGCGTGGACAATCTCAGCGAGGACAACCTGAGGTAACCTGCAGGAGGGAATAAGAAGCACGAGGGGCTTCCTCCTACTGATGATGATGATCACATATCGGTTATGTGGCGTCTTGTGTCCAAGCTTTGGTCTCTCTGTTTTATCAGGGCGAAAGCGAAGGAGCTGTGGGAGTGGCTGCACAGCCTTGAAGCCATTAAATACGACCACTGCGAGAAGCTCAAGAGACAGAGATACGAGGTCAGCGTCTTACGTTCGCTCGTGCAGCGACTCGCTCTCAGACTTCAAGTTTCATGTTGTCAGATCAGAAAGATCCTGATCTTTATTTCTCGTTTTTTACCACGAGAGAAAGATTTTCACTTCCACAACAAATTCTACGGCGGTGCGCAAACATTTTGCAAAAATTTCAAAAATAAATATATAAATAAATAGAGTAAATATAAGTATGACACATATTCACCTCATGATGACTCCCCCCCTCGGTGGACAGATAGTTTTGTCCAGTCAGCAAATCAAAGCATTTCCTGTTCAGTTTACCAGCAGCGACACATCACTGCACTGACTCCTCCACATTAACACTCATCATCACTCCCACATTCTCCTCTGGTTACACAATCCAGGCCCCGTCGCCACACAATCTCTTAATTCCAGTCACATAGTCTGCAGATTATGTCACATCACATATCACATGTGATCAACATAATTCCCACGCCTCATTATAACTCCTGAGCTGAAATGTGTTCACGAGAAGTAAATGAGTTAAATTAGAAGTTAAATAAAGTTTAGGGTTTGGAAAAAAAAAAAAAAAATTTGCATTCTACCAAATTCTCAAATGAGTTTGAGGGGCTGCAAAACCAAACTTACAAAGGCCAACACTCGACCTTGTCAAGTTTAAGATATTATGTTCATTCACGAGCCGTTTCCATGACAACCGCCTCTCTGTCTGTCGGTTTTTCAGGTCATCAGTCTCAGAAACCGCATCGACGAGCTGCAGAAACAGTAAGCAGCCACTCAAACCAGTTTATGTTGTTTACATTTTGTTATTGTTTGTTATTAACGTGACTCGACACTGGAGGTCACTGTAGCTCTGCCCAGCTGACATCTTAATTCAAACGTAATGTAGTTTTCCTAGTTGTTCCTGTAGTTTGTGTCTTGTTTTTTTCTGACGTGGTGGATTTTGAAGGATTTTTCTGACTGAGTTTTTGCGCTCTGCGCCTCGTAGCAGCAAGAAGGGAGCCGCCACGCGCCGCAGGAAGTGAGCGGACAGGAAGCGGCTGAAGCCCCGGAAACATCCGGAAACACCCGGAAACACCCGGAGACACCCGGAAACATCCGGAAACACCCGGAGCAACCAGTGGACGTCTGACAGCCCCCGCCCTCCGCTCTGACTGAAACGTTCTTCTGAAAGAATTCAGCTCCAATAAAAAATAAAATAAATAAAAAAAAAATGTCTTCGAAGTGTTTGTGTAGAAAAAACTAATAAATAAAATGGCAGAATGATTCATCCCCAGCCTCCATGTCCAAGTTTGTATCCATCAATACCTATCTGATCGATCTTATTGATTAGCTTCCTGTCATCAACTTAGCATAAAGAAAAAATGTCAGGAAATATATATATTTTTTCATATTATTCAACTAACCTGCATTTTAAATTATTATTATTATTATTATTATTAATTCATTAAACCTACATTGTCAGGACACTATGTGACAAAGAGCATTTTACGTTATATAGACAGTATTACAGTATTGTCCTAGAAAGAGTATACTTTGGAGAGGTATTCAGCATATAAATATTTCTTTATTAAAATGTCATTCACTCATAAATAATACGTAGAAACATATTACACAACAATCCCAGCATCCTTTGTGTCTTATTTACAGATTTATACAAAATGGTCCTTGGTCGTTATGTCTGCAGCAGAAACAAGGGAAAAAAAACGACATATAATTAAGTATATTTTCTTTTCTGCGGAGATGAATCCAACACACGGCCTGCAGCTCGTTCAAAAGGCTGAAAACTGAAGCACCAGTACGAACAAACTGGACTGAAAAGTCCAAACGAAAAGAGAAAAGGTTATTCATTTTTCAGTCTGTGAGTCCTCAGAGTGGCTCGTACATGCTGCTGGGTTCAGCAGAGGGACTGGAGGATCCAGGGCTGTTACGAGGCGATCCGGGGCCCCGGGGGACCACGCTGTCCCCTCCCGTGGGGGCCTGAGCCGGTTCTGTGCTGATCCGCTCTACGATGCTGGACAAACAGTCCAAACTGGAGATGCGTGGCGGTTTACTGCTGCCAGAATCTGCCAGAGAGGAAACGGGAAAGCAGACGCACATATTTACACACTTTCAGAAGAAAGTCGTTCGTCCCCACAAAATGAGTCTGAATAAAGTAGAAACACATCACGTAAAAGGAAACTGACCGTCTGCCGTCTGGCTGCAGTAAGAACCGTCAGCGTTTTCACTTCTGGCCGAACACGGAGAGATGAAATCCATCTGGAAAGCACAGATCAATCCATCAATCAGTCAGTCAGCGATCAATCAGCAGTAAATTAAAGGTGTGAAATTGCGAGTTGCAGAGTTTTGGTCCTTATGGCTGTGATTTTAACATTCTGGTCCTGCCAGTCTGCAAAAAAGATGTTATCAACGTGAATGCTAATTAACATGTAGATGAGAGAGATGAGGCCACACATGATTTTATATGTTGATCTTCTCAAATCTGCAGCCACCGTTTTGACCAAACTAAGCAGACAAAGCTGAGGCAAATATCTGCATATGACTGGAAATCCCAGTATGCAAATCAATTTAAATCTTATTTTAACACTTCAAACGTGCATTTTGAGATTCCATTCATCAAAATCAAGCACTGTGGCCAGAAATAAATGCCCTGCACGCATTCTTTACATTTCGCCGGGCAGCACATGAACTCCTCAGCTGTTCCTGGACTCACCATGCCGTCAGAGCAGTTGGAGCGGGGGCTGGAGGCGCCCGAGTCCCCGCCGTAGCGTTCCAGCTGTGGGTAGAAGCCGTCAGCCCGGCCGGCCCTCAGCAGCGCCTGCAGGGACTCGATGTAGCTGATTGCGTTGCGCAGGATCTCCACTTTGGCCAGCCGCTGGTTGGGATTGGAGGCCGTGCAGCGTTTCAGGGTCTCGAACGCGTCGTTGACTTTACTGAGTCGGCGCCTTTCTCTCATGGTGGCGGCTTTTCTCCTGTCGGCGTGCGTCGTCTTCCTCTTGCAGGCCTTGCAGGCCCACAGCAGGCAGTGCCCCGCCTGGTGGAGGCCCCCTGGAGCCCTCACGTGCTCGTCCTCGGGGACGTGGTGGTGCTGATGTTGACGGAGGTGGTCCTCCGGCTTCAGCAGCCCCGCGTGCAGCAGCCGAGTGTCCAGCTCATCGAAAAAGTTCAAGTCGGCGGTGCTGAAGCAGGGGTCGTCGTAAAGGTCGTCGGGCGAGGAGAGAGGGAAGGGAAGGTCAGAGAGCTCCATCGGCCTCTGTGGAGGATTCCCTGAGAGAGAGGGAGAAGAGGACGAAGAGGAGAAAGAAAGTTTCTCCAAATGTCCCTCTGACAAGTGAAGACGAAAGAGAAAGAAAGAGCGTCTCTCCAAAATGTCAGACTAAATATGAAGTTATAAAAAAACCCTGAAGGGAAGCGCTCTCTTAGGAGTCAGCTGACCGAAATTTAAAAAAAAACACCCAGAAAATGTAGAAACAGTCGACTGAGGAGTGACAGTGTTTTTAAAGGGCCAGTCTGTGTAACTTCAGCTCCCTTGGCTCTGGATTTGTCTTTATAAAGGAGTCAGTGTGGAGGCGGGGCTGTGGTGAGAGCATCCAATGGGCTGAGAGGTGTGGTTGTGTGTGTGTGTGTGTGTGTGTGTGTGTGTGTAGGGGTGTACAGGGTCACTGAGGTGAAGCTCGGCAACAAAAAGGAAGCAATAAAACAGCATCAGATCCATCTAAACAAATTCAGAGCTGATGGAGTTATGAATAAATAATCATCTCTGACTGATTCTAACACACGTACAATATATAAGGTAGCATCACTTCACTTTTTCTTAAATTATTTTATATTTTTTTATATTATTTTATATTTTCTTTATTTCTTATTTTATTATTTCGTTTTGGAATAAGTCAGTTTATCCTCTGTGATTTGCTTGTTAAAGTAAAAAATGGTAAAACTCAGTTCAAAAGTAAATTAATCATTGAAATATTACAGGTTTGAGCAAATATCAAAAACAACAACCCGACTTTTTTTTTTTTAAAGAAAAATTCTGCAGTGCAATTAAATTATAATTTCATTTACTAAGCAGTTGAACCATAGTCATGAAAAAGCTTCAGTTTTCAAGCAGATTTGATGTTTTAAAAGTGTCAAATTTTATATTATTATTTATATTATAATAACGTAAACAAGTACCTATGGAAGGGATTAAACAAGGTTATATTTGATAGTAAAAATCAGTCTGTTCATCTATCTATCTATATCTAGTTTGACACCATCTGATCTTCTGGTGTTTTAGTGTCTTTAATTATTACCTTAAAGTCTAATTTTAGAAAATCTGACTTTTTTAAAAAAGTCAGATGTGTTTCAGTCTACTTCCAGGTACTTTTAATACATTTATGATTCTTTGAAAGAGTAAAAAACAAACAAACAACCTTCTGACGTCTAATGTCCGAGCTTCAGTCTGCCGTCCCGCTGAGGAGGTCGTAATGTCACGACGTCGTCAGGTCCCCGATCTGAAGGGGACGGGCTTTCAGGGTTTTAGGGTTTTAGGGTCGTGACTGGACAACAGTTTAAGACAATTTGTCCAAACAGGTGAAATGAGCTCAACTCAGACTGATTGTCATTTGTTTTAAGGTCTGTTTGAAGTGGCCATCTGTTTTTGTTTTTTGGAGATGTTGTCTCAGTTTAACGCGCTTCTTATATGAATATGCTGCAGATAACAGGTCTCTATTATAAGCCTGTTCTTGGGGAAATTAGCATGAACTAAAAATGGTATATTTTTGTAAAAAATTATATTATTATTATTATTCACACTTAGTTTGGTGACAGTCTGACTGAACTCTTGATTTAAGTTGAACTAAAATTACCATTTTAATCGAACCTCGAACAAAAAAATCGACAAATGAAAAAGACAATTTTAATGATTTTGTGGCATTGTTTAAAAAAATGATATGATGTATTTTGTTGACATAAAAACCAAAGAGCATGTTGGGTTTTATCCGTCGAAACGGTGGCTAATTGAGGTTTTGCATGAACTCATTTAAGATTGGACATCACCTTGGACTGGATGTTTTCTACTGTCTCCGTTTTCTTTGTGTTTATTAGTTGGTCCTGTAAACGTGAGATTTTTCACAGCCTCGGGGGTATTAAAGAGGCGGTGCGGGTCAGAACAGCTCAGATCGCAGACTCCTCGCAGCTTAATGGGAAGGCACCGCGTTAAATTTAGCAGCTTGTGAAATCTAAGACAAGTGCCCTTCTCGTTGAGGGCTGGTATTATTTTGGATACCCCCACCCTTCCACCCCTCCACCCCCCAACCCCCACACCCGCTCCGTTCTTTGGGGAACATTCAACAGAACCAACAGAACATGAACCTGATTGCTGCAGTATCACTCTTGGCACAATTTGGAGTATTCCACATCGGCGTGGAAATGATATAACGCTGGTGTCATAGTTATTTCTAATTCATCTTGTCATGTGGTGCAACATGTAGTACAGTGGATGAAAACAAATTTGAGTTGGTTTTTTTTTTTTTTTTTTTAAAAAAGCATTTGACATAACCCTTACAGATAATCTGACTGTTTACATCTTCATTCATTTTGACTATATACTTCCTTTTCTACTCTATTTATATAAATAGAAATTACAATTTGATAAATAAAAATATGTTTCCCTTATTGTTTATCCGGTTTTTGTCTTTTTCATTGATGTTCCTTTTCAAACAGAGAGAAATTCAAATTTAACAAAGTTAAACAATGAGCAATAAACAACCATTTTCTTTTCCTCTTTATTCCCACACCTACACATGATGTGTACACAATTACAACCCATCGACTGCCCGTCACGTCCCAGTGTTTATTTCTGTTGTACGTTGTGACACTCGCAGAAACACATGTGAGTGAGTCACTCCTGAGTTTGTGATGTTGCGTGCATTTTGTTGATCTTTTTTTTTGTGTGTGTGGATTTTTTAGAGAAATTTTCTCATTTTTCAGCCTCATGCGCCGGTTCCTCATTCTGGGAAATGCTAATCACACATGCTGCACTGTATGAGTGTGATGCGTGACAGTATTCCTCCACCACTCCTCCTCCTACACCACCACCTTACATCAGCTGCTGACTTATTCTGACTGCAGACAGATCATATCTGCTAACAGAGGAAGTAGCTGGCTAACAGGGGGAGCTACAGCTACAGCTACGACAAGCTAGGCTAAGCTACAGCCAATCCAACAGTACAGAAAGCTAATGGTGCGGTAGCAACACCAGCTAACACGACACAAAGCTAACTTAGCATTAGCCTGCGCTAAGCTGATGATAACATTTCAGCTAAAAAAAAAAAAAAAAATAATAAACATAACATTAGCCTGAGGTTGGTCAGCGCAAACTCAAAGTTGACTGACAGAAACAAGGTGAATGTAAAATTTGCCAGAGAAATCAGCGCTAAACTTCAGCTAGCAGCACATAAAGACGATTAGGAAGCCGTTAGCTTGGCTAATGTCAGTTAACACCAAGCTAACGTAAAAGTAACATGAGTTTAGCTACTTGAGATAAAATCTCAGGTAACAAGATTCAAACTAACAGCCTGAGAAAAAATGTGGGCAAAGCTGACATCTTAATTTTAATTTGGGAAACAGGTTAAAACATAGTTTTAATTATTGAGAAGGTTTTTTATCTGGAAATAAGAGTCTGTAAAAACCATCAATAATAGCATCGGAACAATGGTAATGGGTTTTTCCAACATCATTAGCTAATTAAGTTTTAAGTACAGTATGCTAATGTATGAAAGGCAAAGGTTAATATTGCTATATAAGCACCCAAGGGAAATAAAGGTTCCATATTAAAGAATTTCTTGAATCAAAATCAATTTTCATGCTAATGTCAACTGATAAAATCAGTAAAAATAAAAGAGATCCATTCTGTTGTGTTTCATGTCAATTAGTTACAGGAGTCACTTTCTCAAACAGCGGAAATCCCGTTTTAAAACAGAACTTTGGTCCAGAATGTAAAGGAGAAACTGGAGAGTGAGTTGTGTGGTTCTGCAGAACCATCACAGTCGTTTCCCAGCTGGCTGTGTTAGCGCATCGTCTGTTCTCAATCCACATTTTCTCTGCTTCTTGAGTTTGGCTGAAGCTTTTAATCCCATATTTCCGTCTGCTCTGTGTTCCAGCAAGCGTTTCACGTTTCATAAGGACCCTCGGTATCCCACCGGGAACTGATGCCAGATCAGTATATAGTGTCGGGTACCAGGAAAAGATATTTTCATTAGGGTGTTAAAGTTGATGTGTAGTTAAGGGGGGAGGGGGCATCTTCTGCTGTTGTGTTGGAGTCTGTGTGTGATATAATTTAATGAATTTCATAGTGTGTCATCATAAGATTTTATCACTATATTTTAACTGTTGTAAATTCAAGTGATTATTTTCTGTGTTAAATATTCTGTGAGTTACTTCCTTGACCAATCCGTTAACCTAAACAAACCCAGTTTTATTTTTTCACTTGATAATTCACGGATTGAATTTGATCATCTTGACCGACTAACCGACGACTCGGCTCAACTCAAACGTTTTGTTAAAGTCTGTCGAAAGTCGATTGGCCCTGTTTGTCTTTCAAGTGAAGACAAACAAACAGTAAATCACCGGCCCCGTCACCTGTCATCGACGTCCTCATCAAAGCTGAAACGAGGAAACCATGAAACCTCGGTGCGATGTGGTCTGCTGGGAGCGGACACGTCGGGACGGGGACCTGGATGTGGATTCCAGATGGATCGGGGCTCAGGGGGACTCCCCAAACACAAACACACCAAACCCCACCGCCCCTCCTCTGTTTTACGACTCCTGTCCATGACTTTTGCCTTGTGATGTGTTCAGACGACACCAGTTTGTTTCAGCCTAAAGTCCAAATTTTAAGAAAATCTGAAAACATTTCTTAAAATAATTTTTCTGTTTCTTTTTACATCTCATTTAACAACAGTGTTATGTCCCACAGGTTTAAAGGTCTTGAGCTGTTTTCTAAACACGGCCTCACACCGGACAGCTCGGGCAGCTGCTGCGTGTCGTAGTGATGTGACGGAGGAGGTGGAGGTGGAGGTGGAGTCTGACAGGTGTACGGCCTCTCTGTGATCAGGGGCCGAGTGACGCTGCCACTGTCGCTGACCGTGAGTTACTACTTCCTGTTGCACAGCAAGGTGGTTGACCTGTGCACACACTGTGGTGGGCACGACTAACTGCTCTAATAGGACAGACAGACACACACACACACACACACACACACACACACACACACACAGATTGGTTCACCATGCCATGCGTACACTGCTTCCTGTGTCATGTTGTTGCCACGTAACACTGTGAAAGCAAAGTTCATAATAAATTATTCATACTCATACAATGCTAAATTAATGGAGTAGCTTGTAAATATAATTTTTATTTTGAAATTCTTCTTGTGCTCGTTACTCAACTATATTTATATTACAGCTACAGCCCTTCATTACTTGTTCATGTCATAAAAATGTATTTTTGACATAAAACTATAACTTTCTGTTGACCGCCGTGAGTGATATTCATATAAATATGTGTACAGCAGCAGATTAGATTAGGGGAATGAGAGATGGGGGACAGGTGCTGGGGTGGGGTGGGGGGGTCAGTGAACAGGGAAACAGGTCAGGCTGGTGAATCACGTCATAATAATGAGTGCAGCTGTGTGGCGGAACAGAAACACTGGAAAACCTGTTCCACTTTCTTTTTTTCAGGGGTTAATAGATTAAGATTGATCAGGAATTATCGTTGTGTACAGCTCGGAATTATGGAAAAATGCAATCCAGGCAGTATTATCTCGCCTTTTTCATTTTTTACGCTTTTGGACAGTAACACCCTAACATGTTTGTAAAATAGGATTCAATGTGGTATTACAAGGCCTTAAAGGACCTGTAGGATTTACTGGAACAATATAATATATATATATATATAAATGGGTTTTCATAAGTGCATAATCACCTGAATTCCTCGGAGTCCTCCAGGTTGCACCTCCATGTTTCTGCAGAAGGTTCTCCTGCACCTTTGGAAAGCGGGGTGGGGGTTGGGGGGTTTAGTCGGGTACAATCTGCACCGTCACCACTAGATGCCGCTAAAACCTACACGCTGAACCTTTTACGTTTCACCTGGCGAGTCTGCAGAGATGCTGCGGTGTGCGAGGTGCATCGCTGACCGGGGAACAGGAAGTGGCGTCACACGTCGGCCTGCTTAAATACTCACAAACGTTGCTGCTTAAATGCAGTACAAATACACCGTAAGTACTACACACAGAGTACGAGGGCTGAATTCCCATTACTCGTGCTCGCTTGGAAAAGAAGAAGAAACCAAAAGGAGGCCGTGTCGTGGTTTTCCCCCTCTGTTGTGAAACAGCGCTGGAGACATGAGTCACCGCGGAGAGGAGAAACGGCGAGGAAGATTATTTCTGGATTACGCAGATTTGAACTCGATTTCCACCCAACAATTTGTCATCATGGAGCTGAAGGGAAACTCACACTCCTGCAGACGTGAGAACAGCCGTAATAAAGACTTTGACTGACCCGAGTCTCAAATCCCCGACCAGACGCTCAACCAGCTGCATTGTGGGTAATTCAGGGTTTGGACGAGACAGAAGAACGCGTGGATCAAGAGACTGTATGTCAATCCTTTTTTTTGAAAACTTTGCATGACTGTACTTTTAGCATCTTAATGTTTCTTCTCCGTCACACATCTCAGAGATCAATATTTTTTTTTAAATCAATAAGAAATTAGGATTAAAAAGAAGGATTACAGTTAAGGAGTGAGAACAATCTGTCCCCTTCCTCACCGTGCTTTGGTCTTGAGAACAGATCAGGTCTTCAGCTCCTCTCAGGGGTCAAAGGTTAAACCAATTCAACCTGCTCTCTCTATCTGCTCACTGCTATACGACAAAGCCATCAGGTCACTTCCTGTAGAGGGGACAAATGTCCCGCTCGCGCTCTCTGTCCCGGGACGTCACCTGACGATGGCCGCGGTCTGTTTTTTCACTCCTCCTCAGAGCGAGTCCTGTTCAAAGACCCGCTGACACAGAGGGAGCAGCGACGCTGGTGCGTTTTACGAGCAGGAAGGAAACTCATGGATGATACTTACATACTGTAATCTGGATTAACGGGAAGTTTCACCAATGTTTGTGTGTCTTCTTCTCAAGCTTCTGATTTATGAGCTGCCGTTTACTAATGGTCAATTAATCCTTTACTAACACTTTACTTTATAAGCCATCAGTAACGACGACTTTTGGGTTGCCAGGTTGTGGGAAATCCTCCTTTTCCATGGGCTGTTCTTATGGGAAAGTGCTGCAGGGCCAATACCCACTTCTAAAGCTGCTTATTAACATTCACACCTGATGACTTTGTAATCTCAATTTTGTGGATTAAACGCAAAAATTAAAAACAACAAGAGTTTAAAATGAATTTAAAAACCAAACCCCAGAGATCGAGCTCTCTCCTGACGTTCCCCTGTTCCTTGTATTTCAGCACCGTGTAATGTTGTTGGTGGGCAAAATGAATAGGGAGGGGTTAGGGAGTCGGGTGGTGCAGCTGTTGTAGCAGGATTACCAGGGCAAGCCGATCCCTCGCTGACCCCCCCACCCTCTCTCTCTCGTACCCATACACACAACACAACACCAGGGCTGTGGGAACGACACCACAAAGTTTAACACGTCGGCCTGTCTCATGAAAACAGGCTCCGTGCTGCGTTCAGGAACACCAGAGTGGCATCAACATTTAAAAAACGTGTTGCACGCTGCGTTCACTGAGGTGTGTGAAGGTGGGTGACTGACGTTTAGAACTGAAGTGTAACTGGAGATCGGAGGAGGATTTTCTTCACCAACATGTCACAGTGGGATTATCAGACACACACACACACACACACACACACTTTGTAGTTGTGTATCTCTTTGCAGCTGTTCGGTGCATCTCTGTGGTGGTTTTGATTCTGTTCTGGGACAGTTCTGGTCTTGTTTGTCGTCTTTTTTGTCGTGTTGTTGCCCGGTCATCCCGTTCAATAATCCCTCCACGGCTGCCGTGTTGTGGAGAATAAAAACAGAGCATGACGTCATCCGGAAACCGGAGCGGCGGCGAGCGGGACCGAACGCGAGCGTCGGCCTGCGGACGCCGGCTCGGCAGCACGTGGCAGTTACATGTTGGGTGACATCAGCGCAGCACCCGGGCCGACCCCAC
>JAFBJZ010000674.1:457500-535000 GCA_016785225.1 Psettodes erumei | reverse complement strand
CGTGCTCCACCAGGGTCTGACCGGGCCGCAGCACGCCGCGCTCGCCAAACACGCACACCGCCTCGCGCACTGAACACACACACACACACACACAGCAGAGGTCAGAGGTCGTCACAGCTGCTTTTTACTGGGTGTAATCAGGTCCGGCTGCGGGTGGCTGCTCACCGCACTTGTATCTTTTGCAGGCGCACTGGTTCTGCGGGTCGGACAGGAAGGCCCGGTCCAGCTGGGCGGCCTCTCCCTGCAGAGCAGACAGAGAACCGAACCCGGGTCACAGGAACTATATTATTAATAATATAGTTAATTAATATTTGCAGGACACGTGACTGCGGGTCCCGACAGAAAGAGTGAGGACGTACCAGGCCACATTTCGGGGAGGCGATCTTCTCACAGGAACACTCTGAAAACAGAAAAAAATGAACCGTCTTCATCCCCGCTGAATTAAAAACTAAAAGACAAGACGATCCGTCGCGCGCGCTTCGTCCCACGCCACCCGAACGCATCCTCACAGGTCGTACCGCACGTTTGGTTGTGGCAGCAGCGTCCCGGAGCGGCCACCGACTGCACGGACATCCCGACGGGACAGGCGAGCCGAGGACACCTGTAGGGCTCGCACACTGCACGCACACAACAGGAAGTGAACCCATGCCTTGATGAATGTAACAAGTAGGGTGTCCAAACTTTTGCACACGGCCGCGGTTACAGTTTAATGGGTTTAAAAAGAGGGGGGTCGCGTCGCTCTCACCGCACTGGTAGGCGGGGCAGCAGCGGTCGGTGATGTTGCCGTCGACCGTCAGCAGCTCGCCGTCCTGACAGAGGGGAGGGGCCTCCAGACAGGGGGAGCACACTGTGGGGGGAGAACACACACACACACACACACACACACACACACGGTGAACCTGCTGACGGATCAGTGGCGGCTGAGTGCGACGCAGGCGTCTGGGACTGACTGCAGATGTGGGCCAGGCAGCAGCTGCCGTCGGCTCTGGTGGCGAACAGGGTCTGGTCCTCTCTGCAGGAGGGGGCGTCGGACTCGCAGAGCTCGGGATCGCACTCTGCAGCGCACACACACACACACACACACACACACACACACACACACACACACACACACACACACACACACACACACAGTTCAGGCAACACTTCCACATTTCAGTCGAGACAGGAAGCTACGGGGGGGGGGAGACGGACTCACCGCACACGTGGTCCGGGCAGCAGGAGTTCTGCCTGTGGTACGACACCAGCTTCTCCCCGTATTTACACTCCGGAGGATCCGGGTCGCACAAACTCTGGTTACACACTGTGGAGAGATCACAGCATCTCTTTAACGGGCTCCCTAGCGCACGCGGCGACCCATCGGTTCTGGCAGAACCCTCACCGCAGACTTTCTGCGGGCAGCAGCTGGCGTCGTCGGCCAGGCTGACGACCACCTCGCCCGCCCGCCGGCACGCGGGCGGCGCCGCGGCGTCGGAGCAGTTGTACTCCACGGGGACGACGGTGTCGTTGTCGCAGCGGTACATGCAGCAGGCGTCCCTGGAGGCCTTCCACACCTCGCCGTGCGCGCGGGGAACGCCGCCGCTGTCGGTGCAGGCTGTGTGCACACACACACACACACACACACACACACACACACACACACACACACACACACACACACACACACGATCAGGTGCAGCCATGATTCGCTGAAACAAACTTTTAACGTTTAAACGTCGTCATCGCTTACCGCACTTCTCGGGCGCGATGCAGAGGGCGGAGTACGGCCGGTGGAGGAGCGTGCCCTCGGGGCACGCGCAGCCCTCCGTCAGGCCCGAGCACTGGTCCGGGTCGGAGTCGAAGTCGTGGTTGGGGCAGGAGTGGGTGGTGCAGGCCGGCAGGCAGGCCTGGTACCGCAGAGCGCCGGGACACGTGAAGGCTGCGGGAAGAGACGAGTTCACTTTAAAGGCCGAATTCCATTTAGCTGCTTCAGTTTTTTGGTTTTTTGATGCACGTACGGCAGTAATCCGGCCTCCTCCACTCGATGCAGATGTTAAATTTGTGGCAGGACGCCACGTAGGCGGCCAACGCCACGCACTGGTTGTTGACGTACTCGGCGTCTCGCACCCAAACCTCGCAAAACGTGCTGGGCGGGACCTGAGAGCGAAAAAAAACGGCTTATTAGAGCGATTCCTAATAAAAGGCGTGAGGGCGGGCGGGGTTAACGTACGAAGGCGTGGCAGGTGGAGAAGGGGCGGTGCTGCAGCATGGCCAGGCAGCCGGAGCAGTCGCCGGTGGAGCAGTTGAGCTCGCGGCGTCGGCTGTGGCTGACGTAGCCGGCGGTGGTGTTGGGGACCTGCCAGCTGTCGATGAAGAGGGCGGGGTCGGCGCCGGCGGCCACCGCGGTGCCGTTGGCCAGAGTCAGGTCGTTGGCGGGGTCGCCGTCACAGAAACCTGGAAGTCAGTTGGGTCGTGAACCCCGGAGCTCGACGTTTCCTGGACACGCGCGGGCGAATCGGACGCGAGAGCTCTCGTACCGCAGAGGCCCATGGTGGGAAGCTTGTTGCCGTCGGTGTCGACCACCATCATGCCGGTGCTGTGGTACCACTGCACCCTGAGGCCCGCCGGGCTGCGGATCAGGTACATGTTGCCCGTGTCGTAGATCTCGAAGCCGTACTTTTTGAACCGAGGTCTGGCGTACCGCGAGTTCACGTAGAGCTGAGGACAAAAAAAAAAAACAAAAACAGGAAGTGCAGGTAATCAGATTTAATCTGCTTCGTGAAAAAACGGGTGGAGATGACGGGGGGGGGTGGGGCGACTCTCACCCTCCTCTGCAGCCTGTTGATGACGACGTGGTGGGATTTGTGCGTGATGTTGAGCGCCGCCAGGCAGAGGTTGGTGAAGTTCCACAGGAGCTGGAAGACGAGGAGGAAAAAAAAAAAAATGTGTTAAAAAATATATGAATCAATAATAAATCTAATTTGCGTCTGTGAGGGCGATACCGGCGACTCGGCGTCGGCGGGACACTCCTGGACCAGGACGCTGACGGTCTCGTTGGGCAGCTGGGTCACGATGTAGGAGGCGGCCTTGTAGACGGCGACGCTGTTCCCGTCGAACGTGATCACGCTCAGGTCCGGGAACACGGAGCAGCGACCTGAAACACGGAGGAGGAGACGGAGGTGACGGAGGTGAAAGCGGGGGCGGAGTCCCGAGGCTGAAAGATTGAACGCCGCGTCGTCCTCACATGGACAGTCCCACTGAGGACAGCATTTGTCCCCGTTGACCAGGACGGCGAAGCCGAGCAGGCCGCAGTTGGGCGGCTGGGAGGGGAAGCGGCAGCTCTGGGATTTGTTGAACAGGACGAGCTGGTTGTTGACGCAGATGTACTTTGTGCAGTCGTCAACGATCTCTGCGTACGGAGGCTGGAGGGAAACGGCGTTAAAAAAATATATAAAAATATAATAAAATATAAATATAAACAATATTTAATGTGTGTAATCCCACCGTGCACAGCCTCGTCGGGGACACGGACGCAGGCGTCGTGTCCTCGGCCGCGGGAGGTGGTTGTCGCGCCCGGGGTGGTGCGGTCCGCTCGGTCCGGCTCGGCGGTCGTAGCCGGGGTGGTAACGGCGGGCTCACGGGTCGAGGCGGGTGTTTCGGGCGGAGGCGTCGCCGGTGGGGATGTAGGCGGCGGAACGTCGGGCTTTTTGGTCGTCGGCGTTTTCTCCGGCGTGGCTGATGCCCCTGTGGTTGTCGTGGCGACGGTTGCGGATGCCGTGACCGTCGTCAGGGTGGGAACGGGTACCGGGGCGGTTCTGGTGGTCCAGGCTGGAGCTGCTGCGGTCGTGTCCACGCGTTCGGTTGTGCTCGCTGGAGTGACCGACTCGGGAGACGTGGCGACGGTCGGAGATGGCGCTCCTGACGTGGTTGTCGTGGCAGGGCCCGGGGTGACAGTCGGCGGGCCGAGGGTGGTCGACCCTGTGGTTACCGGCGGGGGGGTCGCTTGTCATGGTAACCCTCGTAGTGAGCGGCCTGAGGGTCGACCTCTCAGTCGCTCTCGGGGTGACTCGTGTCGTCACGGGAACTCTGGGCGTCGTCGTCATGAGGGTCGTCGTCCGTTCGACGGTCGTAGCGGTCGTCCTGGCGGCCGTAGCTCTTGGGGTGGACACCAACCGGGTGGTGACTCTGTCCGGGAAGGTCGCCGGCCTCGGAGCAGTTGAAGCGGTCGTGTGCGGCGGCGACTGAGACGGAGGCGGCGCGGTCGTGGCTCTTGTTGTCGACACCTCCACCCTGCCCGTCACCGGGCGCGTCGTCTCGGCGATCGGCTGGAGGACGACGGGTCTGAGCGAGGTGGGAGTGACTCCTGGCGGTGGCGTCGTAGCGGGCGCGGTTGGAGGGGTCTCAGGAGTGCCAGGTGCAGGGGGTGGAGGTGTGGTGGCTACAGTTTCTGCAGAGGTTGCAGTTCGGGCGGAGGTGTGCGTGGCAGCGGCTGATGTCGCAGAGGTGAGAACCGGCGCTGTCGTCACAGGAAGACGAGGGACTTCAGTAGTTTCAGTGGAAGTGAGAGTTTCAGCAGTGACCTCTGGTGTCGTCTCCACCCTGGGGCTGTAGGCAGGGGTGGAGGTGGTTTCGTGATGGGGCGGGCGCCACGGCTCGGAGGTCCGCGCGGTAGACGCAGGGCGGGTGGAGCTCTCTGTCGGCGGCGGCACGGCGGTGGTTTCTGTAAGAGACGCCGGCGCCGTAGTGGGTGGTGTTGTGACGGGACGACCTGTGGACCGGGTGGAGGTTTCTGGAGCCCACAGAACCTGAGTGGTTCGGTCTGTAGCCGGGACAGTGGCGGACCAGGAGGTTCTCTCGGTGCGGACCGTGGAGGTCGCGCGTGTGACCTCTGCGGGCGGCGGCGTGGCCGTCGTTGTGGGAGCCGCGGGTGTTTCAGGCGCCACCGTCGCTCTCCAGTCCAGAGCGGCTGAGGTGGGGGCGGGCGGCGCGGGTGTAGTCGTCGCTACGCGGAGCGAGGTTGACGCCTCGGGAACTTGTGTGGTGGAGGTTGTGCGTTCAGGCGGGGTGGTAGACTGAACCCACGCCGTGGTAACAGCCGGTGACGGCGCCGTCTCTGGACTTGTGTGCGGCGTTGTTGTTGTTGTTGTTGTTGTACTGGTGGTGAAAGGCGCGGCGGACGCCGTGGTCGCGGCTGAAGCGGCCGCGGGCGAAGACACGGCCCCCGTTTCTACAGGAGGGGGGGTCGGGGCGGGTGGAGCGGTTGTGAGCGCTGTGCTCGGTAAGCCAGGGACGGGTGTAGTTGTAGTTCTTGTCGTTGTTGTTGTTGTTGTTGTTGTTGTTGTTGTTGTTGCTGGACGCCGCTCCACCGTGACAGACTTCGTGCTGGTGTCTGTGGTAACTGTACTGGGAACAGTGACGTCTGAAGACGTCTCCGGGACCAGAGCGGGTCCTGGACTGGAAGCCGTTACGGTCGGCGTCGCCGCCGCTGAATGCGTCGTAGCCTCCGTGGTCTCGGCGGTTGGGTGGAGGATGACAGGAGGAGGGGGACTGATGGAGGCGGTGGTGGGTCCTGGGGGCGTGGCCGGCTGCGGGGTCGTGGCGGCGGCGGTGGTGGTGAAGAGCCGCGACGTGGAGACGGCGGACTCGGTGGTGGTGGCGGTGATCCAGAACAGCGCCGTGATGGCGAAAGGAGCGCTGCTGGTCCTGGAGGTGACGGAGGTGCCGACGGTGCTGGCGGCGGTGCTCGGAGCCGTGGTCGCCCACGCCGTCGTGGCTGCTACATCGGAGGGCGGCGCCTCCGTCACCCTGACAGTAGACGGCGGCTGCGTCGCCGTCGGTGAAGTCGGGGGTCCCGCTGTTTCGGGAAGTTCCGGCGCTGCGGGAGGAGAGGTGGGGGCCGGTCGGGTCGGCTCGCCCGGGGCGGGCGGTGCCGAGGTGGAGGCGGTCTGGGTGCTGACTGCAGGAGCGGTGGTGAGCGGAGCTGCAGCCGTAGGAGCGGTGGTGGCGACCGTGGCGTTGAGGGGGGCCGCAGAGGTCAGCTGATCGGCGGGCGGAGTCGGCACGGCGACCGGGGCCTTGATGCCTGAAACCGGCAGAGAGGAGACATCAGCGACATAATCTGTGTTTCAACAAAACGGCGTCAGGTCGGCCCGGGCGACGCTCACAGTCTTCCACGTAGACGCAGCGGCGGGTCACCTCGTCCAGGACCATGTGGGCGGGGCAGACGGGGAGGCAGCCCTCCACCCTGCGACAAAAAGATCATATTCAGATCTATGTACGTGTCACGCCCGGGTTACGGAGGATTAGGGATTAAATCAGAGCTGGACTCACTGCGGGATGGAGACGCAGGCCTCGGCCGACGGGTCGCTGCAGGTCCTGAAGCAGGGGCTGACGCAGGAGTCGTACCTCCACTGGCACCGAGGAGCCGGCGGGACGTCCGGGCTGGGGCCTGACGGGAAAAACAAACGAGGATTACACAAAATGAAAAAAAAAAAAAGGTGAGAGGATGCAGGTTCCGGCGCCGCCCACCCGCGAGCCTGAACAGCGTGGCCTTGCGGAAGCTGTCGCCGTGTCGGTACTTGAGCAGGTGGAGGCGAGGCGGCGCGGCGTGCAGGAAGAAGCCCGGCTTGGCGTGCGACTCCAGCGAGTCGTAGCCGGGGATCCAGGTGTTCCTGTGGAGGACGAAGGTGGCCCCGTCCCAGAAGGCCGCGCTCTCCTCCCACTTGGCCAGCGTCACCTGACCGCCGGGGCTCGCGTGCAGGAAGTAGTTCGGTCTGTCGGCCGCCTCGAAGGAAACGCGCGACGTGTCTGGGCGGACGGGGGGGAAAAAAAATAAATAAATTCATGAGGTTTTTTTTTTTTTTTTAAACTTATATCAGGCACTTCCTGGAAAATAACAACAGGGGAAAAAAAATGGCCGGATTCCTCTTGAATTCCTCCAGAGAGAGCAGCTTGTTTCAGACTCGGCCCGCCGACCGGCCCCGGGCTCAGGTTGCTTTATTAGCATTCGCCCATCTGATCCCGGGACCCGTCCCGGTCGGTCGTTTGATCAAAGGAGGTAATAAATCAATAAACCCCACGATCAGTCTTGCACCCACCGTGCGGTCGGGCTCTGCTGAGGCCCGGCGTCATCATGAAGTGCGTCAGGAGGCCGGCGGCGGTGAGGTTGCCCCGCCGCAGGAACGCGGCGCCGCCGGACCTGTCGGCCGCCAGCGTCGCGGTCCGATCCCTGAAGGCGAGGAGCCTGAATGGGCCTTTACCCAGAACTGCGGGCGGTTGGGGAGAAGCGTTAAGCGCAGCGCGGGGCGTTAAAGCGGGTTGAGCTGGCGGAGAAAAGCGTCGTACCTTTGTTGAAGAACTCGCAGTCGTACGCTGCCGAGAGAAGGGAGACGGTTAGTGACGCTTCACGCCCACGAGAACGCAAAACCCCTTCCTTTTCCCGCGCCGCCACTTACGGCACAGGGACGGCGAGCGCCAGTCGACGGGGACGCCCTGGTGGCAGCAGCGCTGGGCGTACGCCGCCACGCTGGTGCAGAAACACTCGCAGTCGCCGCCGCGGCTGCAGGCGCACGTGTCCGCCAGGCAGTTGGCGTAGAACCAGGTGACGTCCACCTGAGAGGAAGGAGGAATCACAGCAAATCAATCGACCTATTGGATCATCAACTTATTCCATTGATTGCTCGTGAAGAATTTGCCGCTGCAGTTCGGTCGCTCACCACCGGGTGGCAGGACTGGAAGACCTCGCCGAGCAGGACGCCGCACCGCCGCTTCGCAAAGGGCTCCCGGAGCGGACTGAGGCTGCAGGGGTGTCTGATGTCTGGACTGTTCACACACTGAAGACGCAAACACACACACACACACACACACACACACACGTTACATCAGGAGTTGAGGTTGAGGGCGTTTCGCTGTCAGACATCATCGGTCTCGACCGCGACAACTCGCCTCTGCCGCCGTCCAGCTGTTTCCAAACTCCTGCGGCGTCGGGGAGTCGATGTTGTCGGGCGTCCGCATCTCGTTCACCGTCTTCAGGTCGAAGTTTCCGCACAGGCCGCTCAGCTTCCCCTGAACACACCGCGTGACGTTTCAACGCCCGCCATTTTCAGCGGACACATCCCAACCGGAGACTGGAACCGGCGTCCTACCTGCCAGCGCGGTCCGACCTGGACGTGGACCGTGGTCTTGCGGTCCCACAGGACGCTGACGTCCTCCTCGGGGAAGTGAATCACCGTGAAGTGTCCGGCGGGCCAGACGAACATCCTCTGCTTCCTGTCGATCACGCTGGACGGGTTCTACGTTTGGAGACAAATTCAGGAATATCCTCAAATTATTCCATTTATTCTGAAGGCAAATTACAGGCCGGCGCGCTTCCCGTCCCGACCGGCTTCCCGCTGTCGTCGTCGAACGCCACGAAGGATCTCCCGATGGCGATCAGCAGCGACTTCCTGCAGATGACGCCGCCGTCGAAGCAGTCGACGTTCTCGGCGGCGACGCTGAGCGTCACGTCGGCGCTGCTCTGTGGAGGAAGTGAAGACGGGCGAAGAAGTTAAACGCTGTTTTATGATCAGATAATCCAGAGGACAAGTCTGTTTGAAGTCGTTCTTCTAATCCCTGCCCTTTTCTCTGTTTTAATTTATCAAACATTTCACAAAAAGTATTTTTAAAACAGGGGAGATTAAGAAAAAACTAAAAATTCGTCTGTCAAGAAAATATGAAAAAAACAAAACTAAAATCCTTAAACATTGTGTGTGTGTACTAGTATTTTCCAATACTCCGTCAGCACTTTCGGTACCTTCACAAGATAGACTTTGCACGCGCCGACGTAGTCGAACGGCAGCCCGTCGAACGTGCGGTAGTGGCGGTCGCCGTACGCCGTGCACATGGACGGACACGGCTGGAACGAGCACTGGAAGCTCCCGTGCTGGCAGACGCTACAAAGACAGCAGAGCCCGGGTCACTCGGCGTCAACTTGTTCCCACTTTTTTTTTTTTTCCACGTCTAATGGCCTCCTTTTCTGTGGCAGCCGGTGAACCGTCAAAGGCGGAGCCATTAGGCTGTCATCTGCGTCTTCTTCTGTGGCCTCCAAGAAGAAGAAGAATTGGGAGGACGGGAGAATTGACTGCGATCGCTGGGAGAGGGTTTTCCTTTCACCGGCGATGAACGGCCCCCGAAGCCGAGCGAATCAAAGAGTCGTACAAGGGCCCGCTCTGTTTTCAAGCCCCCACCACCACCACCCACCCGTTTTTTTTTCTGTCCTGTGATAACGGAGAATTATGGATATCAGGTGGCCACTTTTGCTGCTGGGACAATCTCAGGACTCATCGCTCTCAGGCCAGAATCTGACTTTGAGAAATTGGGAACGCTGTCGGAGATTTGTCTGGATCCCGACTGGTGATTTGGCGAAGGCAAATTACAAAATTAGGGAATTAGGGACGCCGGTTTTTACCCCATAAAAGGAAGCCGTGAACAAACGCAGGGACGTACCACTGATGGCAGGGGGAGGAGACCCTGTCGCCGGGGTAATACTCCTTTCCTTTCCACCGGCAGGGGCAGGCTGCGGGTTCGAAGCACTCGTCCCCGTGTTTCAGCAAACTGGAAGCAAGCAGAAAAGATTCAGCTGAGGACTGAAACTGGGTCGAGCGCCGGGAGGCGTCGGTTGAGCTTGAGTTTGTTTGGGTTCGAGGGTAATTACCAATTTATGGCGGCAAATGTGTGTGTGTGTGTGTGTGTGTGACAACAAACACATCCTGCAAAACATTCAACACGCGCGAAGTGGCGGCTAACGCGGGACGAGCCGTCGATTCACGCTGACGGGCCTCTAACGTGAAGCTCCGGGGGCGTCTCGTCTCGAACCCCCACCCAACCCCACCCCACCCCCCCACCCCCCCACCCCCCACGGTTACGGGGCCCGGCCGGTGCCAGGAGAGCCGACAGAGGCAGAGCCAAAGCCGGTCCGCTTCCAGGGCCGAGCCGTGCCAGGAAACGAGAGAGAGAGAGCGCTTCAGGGGCGGGCGACGGGCGGATGAAAAGCGGCGACACTCGTTAGCTACATGAGAAAACCCGACAATTAGGATTCTCAGAGATAGGGAGAGAACCCGGTCTTTGTCCGGGGCCGCTCCGCTCGCCGTCCCGCCTGTGAGACGGAGCCGATAAGTATCTTGTAATATCCAGGGTTGAGCTACGCCCGCTGGCGAGGGCCGCGGCGGACAATGAAGCGACGCGCTGAATGGTCCCGCCACAAACCTCAGGTTCATCTGAGTAGAGTTACACGCCAGATAAAACGGTGTTAACAGCTGCGCTTTATCCCGCCGCCAAGCCGCCCTATCGATTACCGCCATCAAAGATTCCTAAAAAAAAAAAAAATCGGCCTCTCTCCCGACCCGTGCGCGCGTCGCGAGGAGAAATCCTCGTCAACGCCGATCGTATTCTGGACGCCACTGGACTCCACTGAGGAGGCCACGTTTTTGGGTTCCTTGGGAAGGATCGCGTGGAAAGCGACTTTCTTGGTCTAATTAGAAACCAGCTGATCCAGGACATTCAGTCACACTTGGAGTCATATCTCCATAAATGCTTAAAGGGTTAAGAGAATATCCGGACTGATCCAGATCCAGATTCTTCTTCTGGGCCGAGGTCTACGCTGACGAGGATTGGGGTGCAGAGGGCACTTTCATTCGAACGTTGGCATTTTTACTCAAAATTCAACGACAGGATCATCACAGCGAGGTGTCCCGGTCCCAGGAGGGAACTGCAGGTCCACCTGCTTCAGATCCAGAACTTATCCAAGGATCTGCTGGTGGTTTTGGAGAAACGCTTCCTTCCGCTTCCTGATTGACGCTGTGTTTGTGTTTGTTAACATCTCCAGACTGAAGCGCGTCCGTCCAAAACCAAAAAAAAAAAAAAAAAAAATCTGACGGGCTTCCTGCGCCACAGCTGAAGGTCCCGGTCCAGGCGGGTCCAGGCGGGTCCAGGCGGGTCCAGTCGGGCTCAGACGGGCCGACGTTTTGACGATAAACAAAGCTCGCCATTGTGACCTGTGCTGTCAGCACCTCGGCTAATTACTTCCCGTTACGGGATTTTTTAAGAGCTCGCAGTCGACTTCCTGTTTCGTGACCGTGGTGTTGTATTAATATGACGTACACGAGGTCACAGCTGCTCATCTTAATACGTATTTATTAGTTGTTTTATCAATTAAGATTAATGATGGATTGGGCTCTTTGTTTGTGTACAGCTGAAACACAGTTTTGCCTTTTCTTTAATTATTTGTTTATTTTTAATAATTTTGAAGTATGTACTGGCATTTATCACTATTTTATGATTTTTTTTTTTTTTTTTTTAGGAATCAAATATTTCTTACTGGTCAGTTGAGTAAAATAATCAGCAGGTAGATTAAAAAATGAAAGTAATTCTTGGTGGCAGGTCTTAATTTCATGATTTAATCTGATAATTTGAACAAGACTCATTTCTATTTTTGATTATACTTGCATACTTTTACTAGAGTACCATCAAGGTGTCCCATTTCAGATCTGATCCAGAATCAGAGGCTGACGTCACGTGTCAGGTGGTCACCCAATGAACTATGACCCCCCCCCCGTCACCGGGATTATTAGTCCCGCTGTCATCGGGGGGCAGGCTGAATGAAAACTCTTTGTGTCCATATTTACCACCAAATAACTTCAAACTCTCATGTTTCGTGACCGGCGAGTTCTCGGACGTTCTCGTCACCGCAAAAGTTCATCTGAACGGGGATTAGGTGAGTCAGAGGGGAGGGGTCGGCCCCGTACCTGCCGCGACCTTTCATCTGTGTCACCATGACGTCAGACGATACAGCGCTCGGAAAAAAAACAGGCGGAAAAAACGCTGCTGTTTACGGACGGGGACGGAGCGACTTCAGTGTGGAGGGTTTTCTTTGACCGAACCAGATCATGTTCAACTTTAAGATAAAAAACTTATCTGGAAACTTCTTTTACTCCAACCTCCAGCTTTTCTGCAAGAAGGACGTTTGATTTTTTGTGGGTTTTTACCTGTGTTTACTTTCCTACTAAGGTTAAAGAGTCGGTGTGGCCAACACATTTGTTTTTAAACCAAATTTTAAAAGAATTCTAGTTGAAAAATACATGATTTTTGTTTATTACTGTTGTATTATTTCATTTTGTGAAATATCCAGCTGAGTATTTCAGTATTGTTTGTGGTCTGGTGTGGACAGATATCACATGTACATTAAAATACATTTTTATCAGCATCAAAAAGCTAAAATAACTCCATTTATGAATAATATCATCTTTTACTGTTGTTTTATCATTTTTATGTTTTTTTAGACCACTTGTCATTTGATGGGATCTCCAACTAACATATGAATTAATCTTCAGATCTTTATCTTCTTTAGTTCACAGTTATTATCTCATTTCATTTAAACCACGTGTGCGTGTTCCAATCCTTAAATCATCCAAATATGAAGCCGTCGTCAGTCGAGCTTTATAATCTGTGCAGACGTGTCATAATCCCGGAGATGTTTAAAGTGCCCCCCTCCTTTCGAACTGGAATTGCGACGACTCGATCGCGACTTGAATGAAACCACTTAACCCTCCTTTCAGGCCGACGGCCAGGACGAGGCGATTAGAGGGATCAGGTGACTGAAACCCGCTCCGCCATGTCTGCGCGTCTCATCCGCTGGTGTCTCGGGACGTTTTGTCCACCTGCAGATGACGTGGAGACGTCTGTCCCTGCCGTGTGCGACGCCGGGATTACGGGTCCGGGTGTTTTTTATATTAAATATAACATAATATTTTTAAAAAAAAAATACTATTTCAGTTTGATTACACAGTAATTTAGGCCGCCGCGAACTTCCACTCACCCGTCGGGGCAGGCGCATCCGGCCACGCAGGGCTCGTGCGCCGAGCAGGTGAGGTTGAGCAGATAGGACTCGCAGGTGCGTTCGCAGGCCACGCCCCTTCCCGGCAGGAGGCCGTCCTCCCCGTCTGAGCAGTTCTGGTAAATCTGACCCGCCGGACACAGCCCGTCTGCAGGGAGGGAAGGAGGAGTCAACGACTTCTCACCTCCGACGAACGCTCCCGCCGCAACACCACAAAACATCGTCCCGCTGAATTTAACGTAAAAAAATAAATAAATCGTGATTTAAAGCGGCGACCTACCACCGTCTGACGTTTGAGACACCAGTTTACCGTTGAGACAGAGCCTGCGGGGGAGAACGGAGAGGACTCAGGTGATGGAGGGTAAAGACAGAAATCAGATGATAAACGCGCATCAAATGGCTTTAATTTTGTTGCTATGAATGAATTGAGATTTTCTCGACAACCGCTCATTCATCAGCAATTTCTCAGATCCTCTGCAAAAAAACCCCACCAGATTTGAAGTTGATGGGATGACAAAATTCAAAATGCAGACAGACGGGGCCTGACCTTTCGCGGTCAGGGTAAGGAAAGGAAAACATAAACAACAACAACAACAACAACAACAACAGTGGTGAGGGTTAAGACGGCGAGGAGGATCTTACTGAACACCTGCTGACGTCACGATCACATCCCCCGGCTCGTAATCGGCTCCGAGGAAGCTGCAGGGACACTCGCTCCTGAAGGGCCGCGCCGGCGACCGAAACAAACACAACAAGAAACGCTCAGATCGCAGCTCAAGTTGTGCATTTTGAACAATGAGACCAACCGTTCAAAAGGTGCGTTACAGGTAAGTGGATGAAGGGACAGATGAGCTTCAGCAGATATAAAAAAAAAAATAAAATAAATCACTGCCCGAGGTGTCGAACCCAAGCTCATCAAACAGCCGTTTTTATTCTCATCACGATGAATATTTTTCACGGTGCATCTCGATTGAGGTAAACAATGAGACGTCTTTGTGACATATAGGCCGGCGGCACACATCGGCCTCTGTACTACAAATTCTTTCTCACTGGTTATCAGATATCTGTGTCGTCCCCGGCCCGGGCGGGAATGAAAGGGGGGTTTCACGGCGAATTCCTCGATGTAACCCGAGCACATGGTAAGTAAGGCACCGCGCGGCACCAGGATGTAAAAACCTGGGACATTTAAGGGGAATTAAGCCGCGTGTCTTCTAGGGCAGAGCGGGCTGAAAGGGAGAGCACAATTACTGGGGTCCTCTGGCTCGGCGGGAGCGATGCATCGCTTCCCACTTAAAGGGCTGACCTCAACTCCGCGGCGGCTACAAATATCGCTTTGAGGGGATTTGCTCGGTGGAGAGCCTCCAGCCGGGTCAGCCATTTAAACGGGCGGGGCCGCGGCTCCGGGGGGGCACCGGGTTCCTCCTGAGCCGCCGCCGCCGCCGCCGTCGGACGTCGCGCGAGAGGCTCACCTGTGCACGCAGGTGTGCGTCCGCTGGTTGTAGAAGGTCCCCGGGGGGCAGACGCAGCCCTCCTCGCACTCCTCGCCGCAGCGCCGCGGGACGGAGAGCGCCGAGCAGCGGCGCTGGCAGGACGACACGCAGGTGCCGTACTGCATGGTGGCGGGACAGGCGACGGCTGCGGAGGGAGACGCGACGTCAACGGTTCGTCGCGCTTCGTACGGCGTCTCCGTCGGGTTTAACCGCACCCAGCGTTTTCAAAAAGAGCGGCGCACTCACCGCAGTCGGGTATCTGCGAGCGGAAGTCGACGATGATGGAGAAGCGGCGGCAGTGGCGGGCGTAGTGGGCCAGGGCGGAGCAGAGGCAAGGCGTCCCGCACTTGCAGGTGTCGGAGCGGCACTGCTGGTGGAACGGCGTCGGGCTGAGGTACTCGTGGCAGGCGGAGAACAGATCCTGGTTCAGTATGTCGCACATCCTGGAGGCGTAGGCCACTGAGCGGCAGAACGAGCGGGTCCGGCATCAACCTCACGCACGTTCAAAACACACGCGACACGGTTCTGAAGCAGAGGGAAGACGAGGGACTGACCGGCCTGCTGGTGCGCGTCGCAGGGGTCGAGCTGGGGCGCGCTCAGGCCCGACGAGCAGGCCGACGACACTCGCCAGGCGTTTCCGAACAGCTGGGGGGTGCTCTCTATCATACCTGAAGGAGATCTGCAGGGAGACCAGGGTGGAGAGACAGAAAGCTCAGCTCTTTGTGTTTCAGTACATCCTAAGACCAGCCTTCCCTTTGACATGACATGCATCAGTCTCTTAAACTCAAACACACAGTTCGAGAAGCCCCCGTTCTATAGAAACCAGAGTCGATGTTCTTTATTCTGGGGAGATTATTTTCCGAGTTTGCGCACAAAGAGTGTGAGGGGTCACTTTTTGTGACAGCGGATGGGTTTGAAATACAGCAGGGAGGAGCGAGAGGCGGCCGAGCACCCAGCTCCTGCGCAAAAACCGGCTGCACGAAAATCGCCCGGCTCCTTAAAACCGCTGCAGCTTGTTTCGTCGCCCCCCCCCCCAGAGGCTTTAAACCAGATTTGATGTGCAGCTACAACCCGTCTCTTCTGAAGCCGCCAATTTTAACCCTGGTCTTTTTTCCTGAGAGCTTCGTCCCGACACTTCAGTCGCTGACCGGCCGCGACGTATATCCATTTACAGCTGTTAGACAACATCCGCCCTTCACGGTCGGCCGTCACGACACGGTACGGCGGAGCGCCGACTCCGCTAACAGTAAATTCCTTGTTGAGGCGGCGTGTCCAGTTGGGCGCTCATCTGGCCCGCCTTAAAGAGCCGATCAGAGAGAGGGAGGCCTTTGATGCCGGGCCGCCCGACCAGTGTGCATTACAGCGAGAGAGAGCGAGGGGAGCACTTCGCCGTCACCTCCTCTCTCTGCCTCGGTAACAGGAGCACGCGCTCGCCTATTAGAGGGGGAGGGGTTAACGGAGAGCGCGGGAGGGGTCAAAGGCCGGCCGGCGCACGCACACACACACTTACAGGAAGTCATCTTGAATGTTGCCGTTGAAGGTTCCGCACAGCCCCACCGTGTCGTCCTTCCACGGCTCGTCGGCCTGCAGGTAGAGGCGGAAGTCCTTCCAGCTGTACTGCAGACGCAGGCCGAACGCCGTCTTCACCTGGAGGAACATGGACGACAGCTCCTGGATGTGGAAGACGTCTGGGGAGGAGCACAGTTAGGCTTTCAGATGAGGTGACACGAGCACGTCCGCACCGTTCACATCCACGGCTGAGCGTCTCCGCCTGAGTAAAACTGCAGGAAAACTCTGGTTTGTCGCGGCTTCACGTTAACGCTGTTTGTTTAATTTAACAGGAGATGAAATGTATTCATCAGGGAGTTAGCAGAGCTTTATTAGTGCTGCAGCTCTTGACTAAGAACTGCTGAAAAATTGGTCAATTAATCCTTTATGTGCGGTGCTTACTGTGAAGCGCTGCTGCAGCTGTGCATGAAAGGCTTTCTGTAAATAAAAAGACTCGTGAATCGATTGATCGGCGGGTAAATGTACACTCTGCCAGAAACAGAGCGTACATTTTGTTTTTTGTGCGTTGGAGCTGTTCTTACTCCTCCTGGGGGAGCAAAATATCAGATCATTCTCACACAGTTCAGCACAAAACACACAAAAGGCCGTCGACCGGATCAACAGAGCGCCGCAGTCATGAAAACGGAGCAGTGCTCAGAGGGAAGGCGTTTTTGTGCCACACAATGCAGTTAAATATCGGGAACATTTCTGCTCAATGGCACAGCTGTCACTCAATCCGTCTCTGCCATGGCCCGCGGAGCGCTGAGGGGGGCGAACAATGTCTGGAGGGTGATAAGAGGCGGAGGAGGTTACCGTCAGAATAGGGCAGGGAGATGCGGTACTGTCCGGCCATGAAGACCTCCCCGACGTGACTCAGCGTGATCTCCGTCCTCGGATCCTCGTCGATGACCAGGTTAACTGATTGGATGCAGGCCCCGTCCAGATTCTGCGAGGTGGGGGCGAGACGGTTGGATTAAGCGCCGCTGACAAACACGGAGACGTGAAGTAAAATAAAAGAAGAAGAGGAGGCCTCTGCTAAATAATCTTTAAATAATCTCATTAACACTTCATGAGGTTGATCTAGTTCACTAGTGGCCCCTTATCGAACGATTAATATGTTACAGCCCACAACACAGAAAACTTTTCTCAAGAACAGGACATGACAGGTGAATTATTGATCATTTGGATTCATCCTCTGAGGAGCTTCGATCACATTTTTACTTTCTTGTGTGACCAACCCATCTGGTGACGAAGAGACGAGACCAAGGGAGCGCAGATTTAGTGACACATAAGAAGATGCCTGACAGCGCGATGTACAGTTTTAAAACCCGCTCGCCTCACAGAACGTAAACACCGGCACGTCCAAACTCGACTTAAGTACATCGCTTTAGTAAAAAATACCATTAGTTCCTCTGCGGCGGCGCTGACAGTAACCGATCTGCCTCTATGAATCGTCTCTTTCATAAGTGGCAGAGCCCCATGGTGGGAGGTTTTAGCACCCGCCTCACTCCCCCCCTCCTCCTCCTCCTCCTCCTCCTGCTCCTGCTCTTCCCATCATTCACATAACCTGCTCTCTGTCCAAGCCCCCCCACCCCTCCACCGCCTCTCTTCACCTCCCTCTCCACTACAAAGCCGTCCACAGCTCTGTCAGTCGGGCCAGATAAGGTAATCCCGCTCAGTTGGCTGTTAGACGGCTCGCGCCCTCTGCTCTGATGAGCGGGACATCTTATATCTCGCCTCCTCCCGGTTTGCCGAGCGGCTCAAAGGCTGCTGGGAAATGGGAGGCCCGAAGAGAGATAAGAGGGAGAGGGGGGCCCTCGGCCTTTTGTCGCCTTCATGTCTCTTATCTGCCCGGGTTTGATCGAGACGTTTTCCTCCAGGCAATTTGCTTCGCCCGAGTCGCGGCGTGGCTCTTGAACAGAATGACCCCGGCTCAGCGGGGATTATCCAGCACTTAAATAATGATATGATCCACATGACAGACAAATTGCATAAATCCGTGAGCCGAGCCAGCGGAGCGGTTTGACTGCAGAGGTTATGAAGCGGAAGAGTTGTGCGAGGACTTTCCAAGGTGAAGACGAGAGCAGAAAAAGTAAAATAAAAATTAAAAAAAAACAGCGCAGGCGAGAAAGGTAACTCACGGCTCCACAGGGGGCATTCTGGACGGTGACGGTAAACTTTCCTGAGTTTCGACTCTTGGCGAGGACGTACTGACAAGTCGCGGGAAAGGTGTAGATCCGCCCGTCAAAGGACTGGAAATACATATCGCCGGTAACCGAACACTCGCCTGTAGAGGGAACGACGCGACGACAATTATTTCCTTTAATCATCAGAAGAAACGTACATGCTACAAAGCAAATGTACGGCTTGCTCGAGAGTAGTGAGCATGAAGATAATGTCCACTGTCAGCAGGTGCAAACATCAGATTGTAATGTGTGTGACCTGCAGTATGGCGCCATTTTACAGTAAAAACAAACACAACCACCCGCGGAGTGAAGGTACAAACCTGGGCAGCTGTAGTCGGTGCAGTTCCACACTCCCCCCACACATGTGCTGAAAGAAGGAGAAGAAGAAGAAAAAAAAAAAGCAGAGACCTTCACAGGTGGCTCTGGGAACATGAAAGGCTAAGCTAATCAACGGGATCACTGACAGAAACTGGACACAGCGAGCCCAGCTGGGCAGATCCGGGGAGATTAAAAGGGCTGCACGGAGTCTGCAGGACAATACACCGCCATGGCTTTTTTTTTTTTTTTTACGTGATGATGACGTGCGATGCAACATGGTCTCACAGGCATCTGTTTAAGGTTCATATAAGGGCAGGTAGGTTTTTTCTTTTAACGGGAAGAGACAGAAACGTATCTGAACAGGTAAATCAAGAGCTGGGAGATGCTTCTTCATTCACGTTCTCGCCGTGAGGGCAGAGGAGGGTGAGACAGAGAGAGAAAGAGGTGAATCACTGCTCACCAGTTGTTGCACTCCTCCTGCAGCGTTTGTCCAGAGGGGTAAAACATGCCGTGGTACTCGCAGGGGCAGTCGGAGGGCATCACACAGCCCCCGTTCTCATAGATCAGACCTGAGGAGGGGGCAGCAGATACACACTTATACATAAATACAACACTGCATGAAGACTTTAAAGTTACAAGGCAAAGCAGAAGCTGTAAAAATGGGGGTGCATTCGCAGGAAGTCTTGTCAAGCGAGGAGACATGATACACACTGGGTCTAAATAGAATAAAACTCACCGTCTGGACAGTAGCATCCATCCAGGCAGGCCAGTTTGCTGTCGATGCACGTCCGCTCCAGGTTGCAGGTCTCGGGGCAGCAGCTGATGCATTCCCTGTACTGCAGCCCCAGAGGACACTGCTTTGCTGCTCACAATAAAAATGAAACGACGTGGATGTCAAAAAGCGATAAAGCTGCTGACCTCTGTAACAGTAAGCTAACAGCTACCTAAGCTAGGCTATAACGGTAAACATCTGATAATTAAAAACATTTTAGCGGGTTTCCGGGTACCAAACGCATGTACTGAAAAAAAGTAACGGGTTACATTTTCTTTTTCATGTACAACCGATTAAAATGTTGGAATATGTGTTGGTTATAATTAAAGTTTCCTGCCCACTACCTTTCTTCCTAAAACTTGTTTTAAACTCTGCTGCGGCTAACGTTAGCAAGCTAGCAACGATTCTTTAGCTAACACGGAGGTAGGTAAACATAAAAATCTTGAGTAAAAATGATTTCAGTGGGTTTCCAGACACAACTTAAAGCAATGAAATGAACTTATGTCACAATACATTCACTACTTTTTAAAATAAAAATTAATAAAAAAAAATAATTTTAGCCTCCACGTCTTTGTAGCAACAGCTAACAGTTCATTAGCTTAGCATTACCCAGGCTGCCCCGGTGCGCCTATCTAGAGATTGCGTCATTTTTTTTAGCGTTCGTCACTTTGACTGACAGGGTCATAAAAAAAATCCGTCATAATCAATTAATTTCACAAACCGTGCGGTCATCTATAATCTGTGTAACCTGTGACAGGTCAAAGGTCAAAGACACGACGAGGCAACTACTACTTCATTTCAAAGCGCACTCGCCACCAACCGGACAGGGAGGGGTACTGCAGGTGATTTATTGATCCGCGCGTCATCAACCGACTGAAGTGCACTGCATCCACCAAAGATCAATAAACCGACACATTTTCTTGTATTTGTGAGTTCTGTATCTTTAGCACGTCACAATTAACACAATAAAGACGCTCATACTTACAGTAACACAGATATTTTGGTCACGGGATATGGATGCACATATTGTGATGACAATGTATGGAAAAAATCTTTTTTTAAAATGCATCATTTTAATAGAGGAGAGTCTGTATCTGCATTTTGTCTTTGTGTGGACTTTGGTTGAGGTGAAACATGCAGCTGGTTTAAAACACCTGGACGGACGTACCGCACTGAGGAACGCGCTGCCTCCAGTCGTGCAGCGGGTGGTCAGCGTGGGCACAGGCCCGGGCGTACTCGCTGAACACCTGGCATACCGCATCGCCGTTGGGACCCGACCTTCAACAGGGCAACAAACAGAGAAGGAGTCTTTGAGCAGAGCCAGGTACGCCGATCGGACAAATAACTCCCCACCAGCTGTGTCTGCATCTTGGGAGAAAATCGGGGAATTCCCTGCTACTGAACGCAGCACGGCTTTAAGTGGAAACGCACACCCGTCTGTTGTGGTGTGGCTGAATCGCTAATGCTCTGGGAGTCAAAGTGAATGATCTGATAAGGTAAGTTTGTTTCTGACACACAGTAAACCGTGTTGACTTTAGAACTAGCCCCTGTTCCCAATCTCGCCTGAGTTGTAGTAACAGATTGCCCGGGCTAATGTTACTCAGAGAGGGAGGGCACGTTCAGGATCACGGGCCTGAGCCACCAGAAGACACAACCGAGTGGTGAGCGGTTTCATTTTAAACCAGAAAGTAACCGAAGTGCTCACAGTCTCCTTTGTGGACGCGGATAGCGGCACTTAACTGTAGCTGACAGTGAAATGAAATGCAGGAGTGGTGCAGAAAAGCGAAAGCACTTTGAAAAAGTGGCGCTAAAATAACCTTGAAGAGGATTTAGACCTGGTCAGGGGCTGCTGTCACAAGATCGCTAATTACTGAACAAATGCTGACTCTCCGTTTCCTCAGCGCTGCGACCGTCCGACTCAGGTTTCCAGCCGAGTCATCAGGTGCATCAGGTGCTGGATTCCACCGTGAAGACCCTTCGCAGGTGTGTCTCAACGCTAACCGCTGCTCAGTTCTTACGTGCAGAGGTCGTTGGAGCAGCTGGCCATGTAGGACAGAGGACTGACGAAGTCGTGGCAGCTCTGAAACGGCGGCTCCAGCAGCAGCGCACACACCTCCTCCACCTTCTGCAGCCGCACGAAACACACACAGTTTCCGCTCATCATCATCATTCAACACTTGGCATGAGGACACACTGAGAGTCATTTCTGTGCTGTGCTCGTGTTCTAGTTTTCCTCACCAGCAGGACACGAGCATCGACTGCGGCGCAGGGCGAAGGGAAGCCGGAGGGCACCGTGGGACATCGGGCCTGATGCGGCTCCGTCTCCACCCAGCTGTTCCCGAACAACTCGATTTCATGAGTCAGCACGCCTGGATGAGAGAGAGGAGGTGTTAGAACAGGCCAGGTCTGCAGAAATGTCAAGAACTACCAGTTATACGCACTTCACTTCATCATGGTGCATCATGTGTGTTTGGTTTGATTTCCTATCATCCAAATTCAAGCAAAAATGAGAGTTAAGATTTAAATTGAAGAGAACTCAAAACTGCGTTTATTTTATGTTTACGTTTCTGCCCTGAAGTTTATTTCTGTCGTCGTGATAATGAGCTATAAAAATGTGTCCCTGAACACATCGCCACATTGGTCAGATTACAATCTGTCTGGATGTGTGTACACCAGGATAAGAGCTGACCGATTATAATCCGATCCGGGTGACAGGAGGCCCGAGCCGAGCCGCTCTCACGCCCCGCGGTCCGACTGTACGAGCGATAACCCAGTTAAGCGACCGCTCGAATTAATACGAACAAAGGGCCTCATCTCTGGATCGTCACGTCCGGGCTGCAGAGACCCACCGTAGCTCGTCTTCAGGTCGTCCTGGACGTCGGCGTTGAAGTTTCCGCACAGGCCGCAGGTCCTGCCCACGAACTCCGGGCTGAGCTTGATGTAGACGGAGCCGCCGCGTCCCTCCCAGGCCAGCGTGAAGCCGTGCTGCTGCGTCACCAGGACGTACTGCGAGATCTGCTCCAGCTGCAGGTCGTGGATGTGATGAGGCAGCTGCAGCCTGGAGACGGAGACACGGCAGGACGGTGAGGACGCCTGGTCTTCTCGCAGGAAGGCCTCACGCTGACTGATGCTCACACCACGAGCTCTCTCCAAGACACGAGAAAGCACAGAGCAAATTATGGAAACAAATTAAAACTTTTATTATTACACGCGGCTGACCTTTGACCCTTGAAGGTCACGTTGGTGGCGTGCAGCCGCACCTCGCCCTCCCACGGCAGGAAGAGGCTCACCGACCGCTGGCAGGTGTAGGGGGCGGAGCCACAGCCGGGATCATTGTGGACCTGCAAAACAGCCGTGTGTCCATTCATGAGGAAGCAAAACCTTTGTAGTGCACCCCCACACACACACACACACACACACACACACACACACACACAGTCACACACCTGTGGGACACCAGAGTGTGATTTTTAAAATGTCAGAACGGCGCGACGACACACACTCCACCTTTTAAGAGGATCACGCCGGTAGTTTTTCATGTTTTCCCTCCATTAACTACTTATCCTTATATAACAGCGGAGCCTTTTCACTTTCAGTTCACCTCAGGACACCGTGAAAATCACCCAACAAAAGACTTGTAGTACCGCTACACAAGTATTACTACTTTTACTTCCAGAAGAAAAGTAAATTGGTAATGATTAAAGATGAAAAAAAAACATCTAAACATGAAAAGCAGAGGATAAAAGTAGTTGTATTATACATCTTTCTGTCGACACATGGAAAGACCAACAATCAGTGTCTTTTGCTAACAAATATTGTGTGTGTGTGTGTGTGTGTGTGTGTGTCCTCTGTGCCATAGAGCTCCACCGTTGTTCAGAAACTATTAAAACACACACAGTAACACACCTGTGCGCTGGGCAACATGTTCTTTTGACTCAGCCCCACACACACACACACACACACACACACACACACACACACGTGCACCACATGTGGATTAATCCCCAACACATTCACCGTTTACTCCTGTTTGAGTAATTTCAGATAAAAACTACAAATCAACACCAGCTGCTGTTTTTTTTTAATGAAACTACATAAATGAGCCAGTTTTCTGTCTTCAGCAGGATCAATGGGTTTGAGACTGAGACACAGACGGGGTGGGGGGAAATCAGAAAGTATTGAGAGACGGCCTAATGCATTTTGACTTCATGAAAAATGTAGAATAATACCGGCCTTATCCTCTGAAAAAAATGTGTTTTTTTCTTTAAATCGTCTGACTGACTTCCCTTCAGTTCTCGACTTAAAGAGCGTCACACTGACAGAAAGTTGTGTTTTAATTTGTCTTTTTCATCACACATGCAATAACTGTACCGGCTGCTGCACGAATGAAAAAAAAGACATGGCTGTAAAAAAAAAAAAAAAAAAAGACATCAGAGCAACAATTTGAGCCCCGGCTCTTGACTGGATTAAACCCTGAAACTTGAGTTTGCCATTTTGAGGCATTCCTGAGTTAAAGTGTGGGTTAATCTGCCACAAGAGAAACTGTCATCTCACTTCCCCTCGGCGTGATCAGGTTGTTAGATTTTATATTTTCTTTTTTACGCTTGTTCATGAAACATTTGATAACAGGCGTATCGACGCACTATCGACGAATCATATGGATCTTTTCATGTTCCCTGTCTGGTCTGGGTTTCCCATACACAGCCACAGTATCTGCTGCCTTTCCCGGGGAACAAAGTCCCAGTCTGTTGCAGATGCTTTCAAGGCATAGTGGGTAATTGCAGTATTTAATGGTAATTGACTCTAATAACCAGATAGCTTTCACTAATCTTCAGAGCAAATCTTTTCCTCGGGCTGAGAGCAAAGTCACAGAGGAGAGAGCTTTTCCTCGACTGGAGGCAGGCGTCGAAGCGAAACCTCCCGGGCAGCTTCTGGGCGGAGGAGGGGGTGGAGGAGGGGGCGGAGGAGGGGGTGGATCTATTTCCCCGTCCCCCTGCGCCGGGGCGAGTCAGGACTCACCTGGACGACGACGCTGGCCCGTGACGTTTCCTCGCAGTCCCTCAGCAGAGTGTAGGTGCAGCGGCCGGGGAAGCGGTAGTAGAGGCCGTCGAAGGTCTCGAAGTTGTACTGACCCCACGTCCTGCACGTCATCTCCCGCTCGAACCCGGGATTCGGGACTGGGGCGCGAAGAATCGAGGAGACACACACACACACACACACAAAAAAAAAGATGATTAACAGAGCTCATAGCGGGCCGTGCTCGATACTGATGGGTGTATCAGAATAATAAACATGCGGTTAAATGATATTTAAATGCAGCGAGGAGAAGGAGAGCGGCAGGTGTGCGGCTCACCTGTCTGACACCTGTGCCCGGTGGCCTGATACAAGCTGCAGTCACATGACTCCGACTGAACGCACTGTCCTCCGTTCAGGCAGGGGAACGCACACGGCTCTGCCCAGACACACACACACACACACACACACACACACACACACACACACACACACACAGTTACATGGCAGCTCAGCGGAATAATAAATATAATAAATTATAAAAATACAGAAAAATCTCAGTTAACTGCTGCAAAACAGTCCCCATACATCATGATAAATGTCCAGACCCCCACAGCCCATTTACATTAGATATTATTTGGGCCTATATAATTTGATTAATTGCCAATTTGTAATAAAATGTGCACAGCTTAAATATATGATGGGCCCTGATGGACTCAGTGGGCAACAGCTGTCTTTTGCCGCAGCGATTCTAAAAACCAGCGAAACAGATGACTGACTGAGCAAAGGTCAGGTCACGAGTTTAGGGGAAAGTCACCATCTGTCTGCCCCGCCCCCACCTGTCAGTATGGTGGGGCCTCCCCCCACCCCCCCCAACAAGTGTTCCAGTCAGTGAACGCACCACCAGACACCAAACGATGGCTCCCCCATCCTGCAGTAAAACCATCTGCTGAGTGGGCCTGCAGCTTGTCGGCCCAGGTACGATAAGGAGGCCGGTGGATGGGGTTGGGTTGGGTGGGGTGGGTGGGGGCGGGTAAAAAAAGTGAGTGTGATTGATCAGGTTATATACAGACCCAAATGACACCTTCACATGGGGCTTTTGGGGCACCTGGGAGTGTGTGCGTCAGTAATCTCACCTCGTGCTTCGTGTGGACAACGATTTGAACAAACTCGACGACGTCTCGTGTTAAACCCACCTGACGTCCCACGGAAGGACGACCTCAGCGCCTCCTTCGCCTGCCTGCTGAGCAGCGAAACGTTGCCCGGCCGCTCGCCTGCTGAAAAGGCGGCTCTGACTGGTGACGCTGGACCGGATGACGACTGGTTTGACGGCTCCCAGCTGGTGAGGGACTGGTCAGATGGTGCTGCATTTGGCAGTGACTGGTTCTGAGGTGTTAAGCTGAATGATATGTGGTGTGATGGTTTCAAGCCGGTTACCGATTGATTAGCTGGTATTAAAGCGATCACTGATTGATTAGGAGATGCTGAGGTCGCTGATGATTGGTTTGATTCTTCTGTTCTGGTTGTCGATTGGCTCCGTGTTGTTTGGCTCAATGATGATTGGCTAGGTTTTGTAGTCCTGCCTCCTGAATGGTCAGATAAGCTCTTGGGTTGTGCACTGCTAACTGCTGAATGATTGGCTGGTGCTACAGTTGTTGGTGATTGGCTTATTGGCACCGTAGTGGCAGGTGACTGGCTGGATTTTGTTGTGGTGGTTAGTGATTGGCTGGGTGGTGTTGCGTATTGGACAGAGGGTGTTGCTCTGCTTGTTAATTGGCTGGCTGGTGTTGTAGTGGTTGGTGATTGGCCAGGGACTCCTGTCATTGTTGGGGATTGATTGGATGGTGTGGCGCTGCCCGGCGTTTGGCTGGCGGGTGCTATATCTGCCAGCGATTGGCTGGCTGATGCTGATGCGATTGGGGATTGGCTCGATGGTGTTGTGCCAGCTGATGATTGGTTGGCGGATGCGGTTGTGGTTGATGATTGGCTGGCCGGTGCTGTGCTGCCTGGCGATTGGCTGGTTGATCCTGCAGCGGTTGAGGGTCGGTTGGACCGTGCTGCGTCGGCTTGGGATTGGTTGGCTGGTGTTGCGCTGCCTGGTGATTGGCTGGCTTGTGCCGCGGTTGCAGACGACGGGTCAGAGGTGAGGGTCAACGAGCGGGTCCTCGTCCTCTCCGTCCCGGAGGACGTCAGGTTGGACGTGGAGGTCCGGCTGAGCGGCGACCGAGCGGAGGAGGACATGTTGGTGTCTAAGGCCGCTGTCTGGAGCGCCTTAAAAAAAAAAACGAGACAACTTCATCAACTGGTATTTCATGCAACAGTTCAGTCACAACCCGATCCCACCTCGCCACGTTTCAGAGCCGCTTCCAACCAAACATATTAAATCTGATCGTTTTCATATGGAGCAGCCAGTTTCAGCGAAGCAAAATGAAACCCTCGTAATGCAGTCTGATTCTTTTTAATTAGTTTCATATAATATCACGCAAATCTGAAAAACAACCTCAGCTCTCCGGTGACAGATTAATAAAGATTTGATTAAAAAATGCGGGACACACAAAACTTTTTTTTTTTTTTTTTTAAACAATTCTTTGGGGGTTTTTTTTTCTTCCCAGAATCACGCAGGTCGATGCCAAACCAGCGTCCCGACTGGTTGAGGATGTAACCGAGGGCGGTGGAGAAGAGGGCTGGAGAGAAAAGACCTGTCATCCACCCTTCATTAATGACTCCTCTGTGACTTCCAGCTACAGCTCTCCCATCCAGGTCGACAGCCCCCACCCACCTCCACCCTCCCCTGTGTGTTGTCCCCACTCTGGATGATCTTTGTTGCATGAGTGATGCAGCAGGGAGGAAGTTCATCGGGCGTTTTTACCGTTTGCCGCGCAGAGCTGCAGAAACTAAAAGGTTTTGAGAGTTGTGTCACCAGCAGGAACATTTGTGACATGGGAATGATCAGATTATGGAAACACAAAATATATAATAACAGCAGCGTCGATCTAAAAAGGACTGTCGTCGGCACCAGGATTTTGAAAACCAGCCGTCCAACCTTCACCTCCACCCTCGCTGGATTCCTGAGATCTCAAAGCAGATGGCAAAGGCGAAGGGTGGTGGGGGTGGGGGGTGGGGGTCTGACCGTGAATTATTAACCACCGATCAGTATCAGCGGTGAAATCGAACCTGATCGGATTCACAAATACCTCCGAGGGTCGACCGGGACGCAGTGATTGAGCGTCGTTCGCTCACAGATGGGACACGAGATGAACGCCTGACCTCTGACCTGCGGCACTAAAAAAAAAAAAAAAATGGCTTTGTTGTATTTACGAGCCCTTATATCTTTGGACCGGATTCTCACGCCTGTGTGAGCCAGAGGAAGGCGAGACAAAAGGAGGGGACGGCATTCAGGCTGATGGACGCTGCGATAGGGGAAGAGCGGGGACAACAGAGCGGCTCCTGTGTCTCCCTGCTGGGACTCCCCTCACCTGTCGCCGTCTCCCAGGACCGGATGTCACCGCGGACACTTTATTTTTTACATCAGCAGGGAATAACGTACATTTTTCCATTTATATATATATATATATATTTATGTGTCATCTGGCTACGATGTCAGCCAGGTCTCATGGGAAATTTTTTTTGTGTATAGAAAAAGTATTTCACTTGACACATATGTCACGGTGTGCGTCTTTAAAATAAAAAAAATATATAACATACTATCTATGAATGGGATATTTTTAATATGAATTAAAATATATATTTTTAAAAATAATGGCTGCCACTCTAAACCTACACTGCTCACTACACCGTTCCACATATAATGTTTCTATCTTCATGTTTATTTAAATTGTACTGCACAATCTTGTGCGTGCACATCTACACGTTTCAGCAGGTGGTTTGTTTTATCTGTTGTGTGTTTCTCCGGCTGCAGCGTCTGAGGCAGCTCCATCAGTGATCAATGCGGCTGCCTACCTACCTGCCCTCCCTGGGAAGCGGTGTCCCATTTCTGCTGCTTTATCCCGCTGCTCCCGCTGCTGGGACAGAGAGAACAACGAGAGGTTTGTTCCCGCTGCAGGTTTTTTTTTTTTTCTCCCCGGACACCACAAACCCCACAAACCCACCGCCGACCGTGATCGAGACCGAGCCGCCGAAAAATAACAAACTACCAAGCGACCGATTCCTGCCTGCTCCTCTGAACACTATCTGGTGAAGTTACAAACAAGGGCTGCAACTGACTATTAAGTTATTGATTAATCTGCCAATTAAATCGACTGAAATGTCAGAAATCACTGACGAGTTGTTGGTTTTCTGTCAAAAAAAAAGTCTAAAACTAAAACGAAATATTCACATTTAATAAGAAACAAGTGGATTTAAGTCAACTTATATTATTCAATAATAATAATATTCATTTCAGCCCTTGTTACAACAGTGACATGATTTTGATTAAGTCATAATTATACTTTTAAATTATAAACCAGACAATTAACACCAGCTGAGTCCCATAAGTATACAGCACTGTGCAAAGGTTTTAGTCACTTTAGATTCACATCTATCACTCAGTCCCATCAGGGAGACGTCTGATTGGTCCAAACCTCACTCTGCATCATGAGACAGACATAAAGATCTGTCTTCAGAGACAAGAAGGACGGGGAGAACCTGAACCAGAACCCTGATCTCAGCAGAATAAATCCACAGAAGCAGAACTGAAACAGGTTCCTCAGGATGATTAGAAACGCGCATCTGCCCCGTTTTAAAAGAGGGGTCAAACATTTACATTTATTTTCTTTTTACTGCACTTTGTATGAAGTTCATTTATAAATAAAATAGTTGGAAACGATCCACACTTTATTTTTAGGGCATAAAACTTTTGCACAGCTCTGAATTATTTTTGAAAACAATATATTGCAAATAACGTCATTTAAAAACATTTTACATTAAGTAATACAAAAAAAATACATTACTAGATATAAGGGGAAATTAACTCACTTGTTAAATTCATCCCATTTAGAAACATTCACTCTCTGGACACCCCAGGAAAGATGCGCTGAAATAAAAAGAAAAACAAATCCAATAAATAAAAGGTCTAAACGAGTTTAAGTTGGAAAATTAATTCGGATTAAGTGGGAACAGTCCAAACCGCAGAAAAGCCACGGATGTGAACAGGAACGCAACATTTACTTTCAGGGAAAAAAAATTCACACTTCGTTTTCCCGCGGTGTCTGACTCACCTGTGTGTGTGTGTGTGTGTGTGTGTGTGTGTGAGACTCACCTTGATAAATTAGGATAAAACACAACGATAATAAGTGAAAGAAGCTTTTCCAGCCACGTCTTAAATAAGGATCCATTCGTCAGTCGGGTCTGGACAGCATCACCTGGTGAAAAGCCTCCGGCTGGACTCCCGCTGCTCCCCGCGCTGCTCCATCCGGATCACCCGCGAGCGGCCCGCCGCGCGCCTCAAGAACACCTGCTCATTAGCATAAAATATGCGCAGGTGAGTGGGAGGGGGGCGGGGGCTGTACAGAGAGGGGAAAGGTGTTCTTCTGTGGAGGTCGTAGTGATTATCGAACCTGAGGGTCAGCGTCAGGAAACAGAAACCTGCAGGTGAGGTTTGATTTTAAATTACAGTTTAATTAAATATAATTAAACATAAACCCAGTGAGGAGCCTTCAGTCCATCAGTACAAGAATAAATATGAATCAAACGTTATCAAAATTTATAATTTACACAGGAAAAGCACCTGAACGTGACAGGAGATGCGCGAGAACAGCGCCCTCCTGTGGTCCACGGTCAGCGGTGCATCACAGCATCCGGAGGGAATGGAAATGATCATAACGTACTGTATTTAAATTCAAATCTGAGGTACTGGGTTTAATTACTACTTATTTACTTCAGCTTCACTTAATTAATTATTATTTAACATTTCTTTCTTTATTTTCGTGTGAGAAGCTCGTGCCTGTCTTTGGGTTAAATCCATTCACTTCAAGTGTTTTTCTCAAATACACGTTTTTTCTTAATGTGCAGCGACTCAGACTCAGTTCAGGTGAAGTCAGTCGATATCCTGGCACTGAAGCTCAACATTTAACATTAACAGGACATTTTGACACTTGAAATGAAAGTACTGAGTTAAATTTTTTAATTAATAACATAAAAAGGTTTCTCACCTGATGTTTTTCTTCTCTGCTGCCACCTGCAGGCCAAAATTACAGTTCGCCAACTTTGAAATGCAGATCGATAAACAAGGTGCCGTCTGGATCAATCTCTCTTTTTAGTTTTTTTTTGTGTTGCTTGTTACATACAAACACATGCATTGTTGACAGATGAACAAAACCACTTCCTGTCAGCGTTTAATCTTCTTGACTTTTCATTTAAATCGTTTCAGGGAGCAACTTTTTTGCAGATGAGGTTTTCTCCTCAGACTGTGACGACCCGACCTGAACCCCAACACATGACCCCTCTAACACCAGACAGGAAACACAAACCATCGGGACCAGAACCTTTGAATAGCGCTGGGGTTGACCCCCCACCCCCCCTCCAGTGCCAGCGGCTGCACAGGTTGGTATTTGCATGTGAAAAGTCTGGTTTTCGGCGGAGGAAACGCTTCCTGTGTCCGTCCGTCTGATGTCTGGCTAAAAAGGCCTTTGACTGACTGAAGCCCTCAGAGACCCCCAACAGGCTTTGTGTGGCCCGGCCTGCAGGTGTCTCCTTTCATAAATGGAAACTGGACCAGGGGAGGAGAAAGGTTCGGGGGTGGGGGGCAGAATGGAGGGACGGTTTGGGAGGAACTATATAAAAATAAAAAAATAATAATTTTAAAAAAAGGTGTTTTAAGTTTTCTTTTCAGTGTCTTGATTTCACAAACAGCCACCGCTCCTCCACCCTCCTCCACCTCCTCACACAGATATGAAAGCATGTTTCTGAAGTGCGCGTGCACACACACACACACACACACACACACACACACACACACACACACACACACACACACACACACACACACACACACACACACACACACACACACACACACACACACACACACACACACACACACACACACACACACACACTGCTGTAAGGGCTGGCGCCTGCTTTGTGCCCTGCAGACTGCTCATTAAAAGGTCCCATGACGGATCGTCTCGTGCAGATTTGTGCGTTTCTGCATGAAACTGGATGGAGCAGCAGGACAGAAACCAACAGTCAAGCGACTGTATGAACATTAAAACAGTAATTTTTTTTTTTTCACTCCTCCTCTCCAGTGTTAAATGATTAGAGACAAAATCCAACATTTTGTTAACAACAAACTCAAAGCCCAGTTGTGTTTTTATAAATCATCCTGCAGGAGACGTGAATGTGTGTGTTGCTGCTGAACTGCACTCAGTAAAACTGACAGGTGTCTCTATTATTTTGTCCACCCCACATATACCAGTAAGAGGAGGCGAAACAGCAGAAACACAAAATGAACAACACGGTTAAATTATCAACACAAACTGAACATACAACCACCCTGAGCCTGCAGGAGCTTCACCCAGGTGTTCCTAATAAACCGACAGGTGAGCGAAAGGAAAAAGACACACCCACAGTGAAAAGGTGACAGTTTCAGCTTTTAACTCGTTGCTAACATCCATCCCATCGTCATGAAACACAAACTGTACACGTGGAGCGACAGCGAAAACAAAAATCGAGTGCAAAGGAAACGTTTCTAAAAACATCGGTCATCGCTCGGCGAACAACCAGCACGTTAAACAAAAGGCAACAGAGAAACGAAACATCCGAGGGCCGAGCCGAAACTTCAGCCTGATTATGTTCTTATTCACGAATTTACAAAAGAAAGAACGAAGAAGTTCAACCGTACGCCGATTCTGCCGTGAAAGCCGAGAGCACGAGCGACGTCTGCTGCTCAGAATCAACGCTCACATCTGTCGAGCTCCCGACCGAAAATCATCTTTACAGCGAGCTCCAGCTGCTCGCCTCTCAGGAGGGAAACAAAGTCGACAAAGAAGAGAGTTGTGAAGTAAAACTATTTTTACCACAACAAGCTGCGATGGCATCATTTATGTCCCAAATCAAAACCAAAAAGAATCCTGATCTGAAGATAACTGGGTTAAAAAGAAATAAATACCAGTCACGTCCCGTCTCAGCTTCAGCAAATCATTTCTGGAATCAAAGGCAACTTCTTACACAGACTAAAGACGGCGTATCACAACTTGAAAAAACTTCTCACTATCTACACATCAGGGAATTCAAAAAAAAAAAAAAAGCATTAATATATTTACACAAGAAGAGTTTGGATCAGGAATGATGAATCCACCCTTAGAAAGATTCGACAGGAGACAGACGTGTGATAAAAAGCTAGAAACGTTGAAATGTGTGAAGAATTGTACAAAGTGGGAATATCTTCTGTTGTTTTTTTTCCCCAAATGGGGCAGTTGGGGGGGCACTACAGGTTCTGATAGTTCTGAATAAAACCCGATCACGACGTGGATATTAAACCAGAACAAACTCAGCTTGTTATTCCTTTTCTTTTACGTTTTGAAACTTAAGATGATAAAATACTTCTGAGGGGAAACAGCAGATTAACCCTACTCATTCCTTATGTTCAGTGTGTGTGTGTGTGTGTGTGTGTGTGTGTGTGTGTGCGCCTGTGTGTGTGTGTGTGTGTGTGTGTGTGTGTGCGCCTGTGTGGGGGGGGGGTGCCCTCTTTCGACAGAGTCCTGCACGCTGCCTGGTGCGTGCTGCGTTATCTGGGCCGGTGGTTGGCGAGCAGGAAGTCCTTGTCTTTGCAGGTGAGGCAGAGCTTGAGGTTCCGGAGCGACCCGCCGGCCGCGTAGAACGCCCAGACGCCCATCAGGAACAAGATGACGTAGGTGGGGACGAGACTGGCCACGTACTCGGGGTTCTGGAAGGTCTGCGGGGGGGGAGAGGACGAGGTAGAGAAAAATAAATAGATTGGATTTAAACAGAGTTTGGTTTACAGACTCATTTCCCGCCTTCAGACGGCACCGCTCACCAGACAGGACACCAGCAGGTGACTGATGACGACGGCGGCCACCGCCCACCAGCGCTGCTTCTCGCAGGCGTCGAAGAAGACGACGCCCCAGAACATGTGGAGCAGGATGATGGCCATGGTCATGAAGGCTGAAACGGGACGAGAGTCACAACTCAACAACGAGCCGAGACGTTGGAGATCTTAGCGAGCGAGTCGAGGTTTCGGGCAGGAACCCCCGAGGGGCGGGTGTGGTACCTGAGGACAGGAAGTAGTGCTGCGAGTCTCCGTGGATCCCGATGGTCCCCGGCCCCACGGAGTCAGCCAGGATGTTCACCACCGAGAACGCTCCGCTCATGAACCCGAAGCCGAGGCCGGACACTGGGATAAAAAACAACAACAACAACAGGTGAATGTGTGTCAGCATCACGTTGTCACTGACTTCTGGTTAGAACAAAAAACAAAAGCTGCCACGCAAACAGTCGTCGCTGGATGCAAACCAGCAGGTGGTGCATGTGAAGCGCAGACTGTGCCGTACCGTAGGCCAGCTGCCGTATGGAGATGGGCATGGTTTCCTCCTGGCTGAGGGTGAGGAGGCCTTCATTCGCCTTCCTGCAGGAGAAGACACACACACACACACACACACACACACACACAGGTCAGCGCCTGAGCTCCTGCTTCCACCGCGACGCCGTAAAAACAAGAGCGTGAATAGTCAAAATGTGTGTCAGCGAGCGGAAGGCGATACGAGCGACAACAATGAGCTGCGGACAGAAAGAGGCGAGAGGAGGGAAACTGGGACAAGGTGGGACAAGTCTGCCGGGACGATGATGACGAGAGAGCGCAGAGGTCAGGTTTCTCAAACTGTCAAAGCAGCAAGATGACGTTGTGGGTCATCGGTGTGTGTGTGTGTGTGTGTGTGTGTGTGAGACTCACTTCAGCAGCTTGTAGTAGGCGAAGCGGAAGGTCTCCTGCAGCAGGACGGACAGCACCACGCCGAAGATGAGCAGACCCTTCTGCTGCGCCGCGCTGTCCTTGTTGCTGATCTGGACCGAGATGAACCACACCAGAGAGGACAGCAGCAGAGACACCAGCCAGAAAAACGCTCTGAGGACAGGGGAACCAAGGGACACGTGCATGAGGACGGCGCCTGGCAGGATTCCCGGTCGCAGTCTCATCAAATAAATGCTCGATTCAGACAGGTAGAAAAACCAGGCTGACCCGTCTTTTACAGCTCAACTGCTCAGAAATGTTAGTGTCATAATCACTGATATCACGTGACAGGAAAAGTGACATAACCACAATCCCAACCCATTAATCCAGACTCTAGTGTGATTTGTAGATGCAGCAGACAACAAGTCATATTTCATTTCAGATGGACCTAAAAGCTAAGCTAAGCTAACACTGGACCTCTCTTCTTCTTCTTCTTCTTCTTCTTCTTCTTCTTCACCTGCTTCGTAACTGAATCTTTCCAAACCTGAGATTATTGTAACACCTGTAGAGGACGTTGTTCAGTTCTGCTCGAGATGAAGGAATGTATGGGATTAATTCGGTTTAAAAACGAGAGCGACTTTTCACTTCAGGCTGAAATGTTTATCATTAAGTAACAGTCCTGGATTTGGAGTTATAGAGATGAGTGGTGACGTGTGAGGGAGCTGGGTCTCTGGTTATTTTAAATGTGAGAGCCTGCACATCTTAAACTGACTGATGTGTTCAGTATTAACACACGCAAGACGTCCGAAAATGGAACCAACAGCTCCAAGTTAGCAAGCTAACGACGCCGCCTGCTAGCTAGCATGCTAGCTCTGCTGGCTCCGGAGTTTCCGTCGACAATAAACGTAAAAAAAAAACGGCGTCGGTGCGACCGAGCTGCGGTGAAGACGAGTTTACTCCCGTTCTGTCTCCGTGATTACGGATTAAATGTCTCACCCTGCTATGAGGAAAATGACCCTCAGCGGCTCCCGGGCGATGGTAAACAGGAACAGAGCGATGGCCGGGCCGAAGGCGATGAAGGTGCAGCCGAAAAACACCGACGCCGTCATTTTGGCTCTTCGTGGAGGGGACCGGCGACCAGCAGCGCGACCTGGAGCGGCGCCTTGTCGTGCGATTCACGGGGATATCTGTCTGCAAACGGGGCAAATCACGGCTTCCTGGTTGTCTCCGTAGTCTCGCGGCCGCCGAGCGTCGTCTCACGTGACCAGAAGAGCGACCTCTTTTTTTTTTCGCCGGGAGTTTCCGGAAGCCCGGCAGCGTTAACGCGCCATTACCGCCCCCTCCTGGTCACCCCGAGCACAACAGCACACTCACACCGATACGGCAACACCGTCACGAAACCGTGAAAATATCCCGAAAAAGTTCAGTATATCGTTTTACCATCAGATATTTCAGAATTATTGATGCAGTAATTTGTGGTAAAGAAGAAACCAAGTAGAAAGTTGGACATCTCTGTATTGTAAATCCTTTTTTGAGTGATCTCACAAAATACTGTAATCGTTATACTGCTGCTATGACTCATGTGCTATATACTTCGAGTTTAGTTATAAAATAAATAAATATATTTTTAAAACTTTTTTTCAATTCACAACATGAAACACATAAAACACCACACGATTTATTATTTTCTTTATCATTCATACAAATTGGGGACTTACATCGTACACATAATGATGCTGATGCTAAACCTGATGACAGAGAGACACTTGACGCTCAAGCCTCTGTCTCGAACATCTTCTTCCTGCCGTCCATCCCGGCCTTGTCTTCGATGTTTTTCCTCCAGTCACTTGTTTGCTTCTCCTGAGCAGCGGGAAGTTGGGAATTATAAAGCAGCAGGCCCATACAGATCATTAATAATGAAAAAGAGACGTCCCTGAGAATGTTAAAGTCAGCCGTCCCTCAGTGTTTGACATTCAAGTCTGAAGCACCCACCTCCTCTTTCACCTCCTTCTTGACCTGCTTCAGGTTGGCCCTCAGGTCCAGGGACACTTTGTGTTTGGAGCCCAGCAGAGCGGCCAACATGGCGTCGGCCGACATGCGAACCTTTTTCAGGGCGGGCTTCTTGAACTTCCCCTTCAGATCCTGAACCATCAGCTTCAGGTCGTCGATCTGAGAGAGGAGACGCTCACTTGTACAGTATGTAGAAATATACAGTAATGGTGTTGGTTGACTTGAAGATACATGGGCCTTTCTGGGACTACTCCATGTTTATATTGTCTCTACGGAAATAAGAAGAAAACTCGTTGCAGGAAGTTGAACATGCACCTCCTTGTTGGACTTTGTCACTTTCATCTCCATGTCGTATCGCTCGTCTTCCACCAAATCAATCTGTTTGTGAAGTTTGCGGCAGAGCTCCTGGTGTTTGAACAAACAGAGACATCCATTTACACAAACCCACACAGCTTCGGTCTCGACAAACTCCCAAGGAAAAACATCTGACTCCTGAGCCATCAGATGTTCCTGAGTGTTTCTGGCCTCCGCCCAGCATCCAGGTGGAGGACGTTTACCTGGAGCTCCTGCATGCAGCCGGGGACGGAGAGGGGCGGGCAGTTCTCCTCCATGTACTTCATCTTCTCCTGCTCAGCCTCCTGCGCCTCCTCCTCCAGCATGGCCTCAGCGATCTGCAGCAGCAAGCTCTGGAGAAGAGGAGGAGTTCACGCCACGGTGTCGCCACAAGCACAAACTGCAGCTGTCTTTGATCCATATCAGCCTTTACAATGATGAGTATCTGCTAACCATATATTAATAATCTTAAATTCATCTTGTTTCTTTTATTATCGCGTCATATGCTTCACAGAATACTGAGGCTTGAGTAGCATTTCATGAAAATAAAAGTAAAGTAAAGTCATTTAAATCATTTTAAATCATTTTAATCTCTGATTAAACTCATTAAGTTTGGCTTGTGTGAACGGCCTCTTCTTCTTCTTCTTCTTCTGATGATGATGATGATGATGAAGGTATTTTAATTCACAGCCACAGAGACGAGAGAACTGAACATGAGAACTGTAAAGATGTCAGGCCTTTACCTTGAGGTGATTCCTCCGGCTCGTCGACATCTTTTTCCTTCGAATAAAAAAAAACAAACAAACAAGGAGAAGAACAATTAGAGTGTTTTCTCATGACAGTTTTATAGTTTTTTTCTCCTCGGTGAGATCAGGTCTTACTCTGCCATCCTGACTGGAGCTGATTCCTGTGGCCGAGAGACAAGAGGAGAGGAGATGAGTGGGAATACCAGAGCTTACTGGTCTCTTTATAGATGATGGTCCAGTGTGTGTGTGTGTGTGTGTGTGTGTGTGTGTGTGATGTGACCAGCACCAGTTGGTCGACGGCAGCAGCTGAGCCTGAAACAGACGCTTCAGGAATTTTCTTCTGAAAGAATCTTTACACAATGTGGGACCACGACCAGGACTCGGCGGTTTAAGTTTATTTTGAATTAAATCTGGGTGAGAGGATGAAACTGACAAATATTCTGTGCTTCTTTTATTGTTGCCAACAGATGCCATGAAAAAGATAAGAACCAACAATGTATGGATCAAACTAACTGTTCCCGTGTGCGTTTGCCTGAAGCCTTGTGAACCCTTTATAAACAGCGCACACTGCAGTGATCTTCTCTGCCGTCCTCGGTGTCCTCTGACTCAGCTCGGCTCTGTAACAGCTGACTGCCCCTTTCATCTGTCTCTTTGTTTCATCCCCATTCAGCTCTCAGCAATGATGTCACACACAAAAAAAGCTGTTTCCACCTTATAGACGGGTAGAAATTAAAAAGTGCGAGTCACAAATTCGATCGACTGTAACCGAGTTCAAACATAAAACCAAAAGTTGTGTTTGATGTAAAGAAAGAAAGAAAGAAAAAATGATATTTTATTTTCTGGACTCAGGCTTCACTTGTTATAAAATCTGTCCTGAATAAATAAAATATAAATTCAAAGGAAAAATGCTGTGACCTGAATGGTTTTCACTGGAAACTCTTTTCTGTCAAATATGTACATAAAGTTGTTCATATAGGAGTTAAGTGGATTATCCCAAGAGATTGAGATTTTCATGTGTTTTATTAAGAGATTTATTATTTTATCAATATCTGATGACCAAAATTCAAACTTGAGGATAAATATGAAGAAAAGTGGGTAAAAACTGGTGAAATACTTTTGTAGTTTTAACAAAACTTAAAAAGCAGAGTTGGATGTGTGACTTGTGGTGAACCAGAAAAAGCCTCCTCAGCTGCTGTCAGCTCTAAACTGGGAGGGTTTATTGCTCTAACTGGTTCCCATTCAGCTGCTCAGACACACTGGGAGAGACGCACAAACATACAAAAGGTTCATTTTTTATCTTAAAGCATCTCGTTCCCTCAGCTTAAACAACAAACCACATTGATCCAATAAAAAAAACTAATGAAAAATAAAAGTTAAATTCATAATTGTGTGTATTTGTTCAACATTCAGATTAAACAGTATTTTGTGTCCATGTGGGGTTATTATTATTGGGATATTCTTTTTCTTCTTTTTGCGAAACTGGCTTGTAAATCACTCAGGCATCCAGCTTCAGATTCACCACAAGGTGGAGCTGTTCAGACATGGTTTAACCAGATCTACACCTGCCCACCTGCGCCACCTACAGGAAAAGAAAGAGAAATAAAAAAATTGACATTCCATGAAATTTCCAAGGAATCTGAAACTCCATTTGCTGATGAAAATCATGAAGCAAAAGTTCCAGAGCAGCTACTAAATGAACCTTTATTTTTGTCTCATTTTGCCACCTCCCACCGAACTATTAGTGCTAAAGCTCCTGTTTATTTAAATAGTTTTCCTTTGATTATAAATTATAAATTAAATACTGGTTTCAAATTAATTTAAATAGTTGAATTTATGCAAACAAAAACAAATAAAAACGTTTAAAAGCTCGCATCGTGCTAATCTAAACATGCTTTTATTTGCATCAAATGACCGGAAGTTGTACATTTTAACGCGAAAGGGAGGGGCTTTTATTTTGAACTCGCTGACCGGAAGTGAAGCACTCCCATTAAAACCGCTTGACAGCGCTGTGAAGATGGCGGCGTACGGTCCCCCTCGGCTGCTGGCGCTGCTCGTACCGTGCGTGTGTCTCTGCGGCGTCGGCTCCGTCCTCGGCCTGAAGGCCGCCAGCGGCCCGGCCGAACCGCCCAACCCGCCCGTCCTGCGAGCCGCCGAACCGCCGGCCATCAAGGATGCACCTGCCGCCGCCGCCGCCGGGGCCTCGCAGCCTCGAAGGGCGACCGGCTGGAAACTGTCGGAGGAGGAGGCCTGCCGGGAGGACTTGACCCGCCTCTGCCCCAAACACACCTGGACCAACAACCTGGCGGTGCTGGAGTGCCTGCAGGACCGCAGAGAGGTGAGCGGCCCCCGGCGGAGCTGGCGGCATTACCCCGGTCCCCCGGAGGTGATGGGTGTGTCGGCCCGGTGGGTTTATTATGTCCACATGACACTGATGCAGGGGTGTGTGAGCGTGCACACCTGCAGCTCACACACACACACACACACACACACACACACACACACTATCATTACATTATTACATGTTGCAGAGGCTCTGCAGGTCTTTAAAAGTCTTAATAAGCAGTGGGGAAAAGGTTTTATAAAATGAGTATTAATGTGCTAACTTTATTAAAATAAATATAATTATTTGTTTTGTTTTTTTCTTAACGCATCCATGCTCTGCCACTGGGAACCTAATTAATGGTTTCTGTGAGTTTGATTTCTCAGTGAGAATATGAAACTCTTTACTTCCTGCTCTCCATTCTGCCAGGAAATTTTAAAAAACACACACAAAGCAACACCTTTCTGATGGAGAAGTACTGAATCATTTAGGAGCTGGACTCGATTCATGGATTTGTCAGCAGAGAGAAAGTTAATCACTTTTGATGATTGATGACATCGTTAAAGTCATTCACCAAGAAAAGGAGAACGAGAAACAAACGTGTTTTATATAAAGTGAATATCTTTGACTTTTTATAAAGTGAATGATTAATGTCTGCACGCTGTGAGGTAATCATCAACCCGAGCCAGCTGAGTGTCATCCACCTGTCAGGTGACACACACACACACACACACACACACACACACACGGGTCAGCTCGTGTGTTTTTACTGCAGCTCATCAGACAGGACGGGGAAGCTCGGGCCAGAACTGAAACGATTAATCGATCGGTCGATTGATCGGACGGTCTCGAGTGACTCATTTTGAGTTGTGCGGTTTTTGTTTTGCAGCCGGAGAAATGTGCGTTTACATTTTGCCGCTCTGGTTTCTCATCCTGTACGTCTGCTCGCTCCGTTATTTATTTAAGCCGTTACAATACTCTAATATTTTGGTTGTTTGATTAATATTTTCCAGTATTTTAAAAATGAATTAATTCCAGCTCCTCGGTTGATTTTTTTTAAAGTTGTTATCTTTTGTTTTTATAGACAAAATTATTAACTATTAATAATAATCAAATCTCCTGCTTTTAAAAAAAATCGACCTAAATAAAGGAACAAAAATTATTATCAGTCATCGCCGTGAATATAATATTTTATTGTATCATTATTTTTATATTAATTATGAATTATTATCATTTTCCAGTGAAAATGAATTGTTATAGTTAATTAAATTCACACGTGTCGAAACATTATGAATTATTTATTATTATTTAGGATGTCATTCATTCATACATGTGAACATGTTGCAGGAGTTTCACATTGCGTTCACACATTTTCCTCTTCCCCAGCGCCGCGTTGACGTCACCCTCCATTATCCACCTTGCTGACGTCAACACACACACACACACACACACACACACACACACACACACACACACACACACACTCCTCCGGGAGTGATGACCTCTTTACTGAGATAATTACATCGCTGCGACTCAATAACAGCTGTGGCCTCCTGAAGAGGTAAATGGCTCTTATAAATCTGCCTCTTCTCCGGAGGAAGACACGCCCCCCCCAAGCACACACACACACACACACACACACACACACACACACACACACACACACACACACACACACACACACACACATATACACACACACACACACACACACACACACACACACACAGTGCAGCGTTTATTTGTGGAGGTCTGACGCTTGAGCGACGCCACAGTTCCACAGAACTGTTGGACAGGACACTCAGCTCATGTGTCAGTCACTTCTTCTTCTCTGCTCTAAAACAGTAGCTGCCCATAGCTTCCTACTGTTTTAGAGCAGAGAAGAAGAAGAAGAAGTGATTTCTGGAGAAACTCCAGGTGTGAAACTATAACTTTGTGTACTTCTGTTGTACCTGAGCCAGTACTTTAGGCAGTATCAGATCAGATACTAGCATTGGAACAACTGGTCTGCAGCACCAGAACCAGAACCAGAACCAGCTTTAACCTCTCCTGAGGTGTGTGACTTCTCTCTATGTGTGTGTGTGTGTGTGTTTCTGTAGGAATCTGAGATCGCTCCAGACTGCAACCATGTAAGTATTCACGCAAACACACAAACGCACAATCGACATGTTTTCCTTATGAGATAACTCGTGTGTCTTCCCATCAGGTCTGTAGGACAATGCAGCTTTCTAATCTGTTCTATTCTGATCTCACTCATAATAATCTGAGCCATGATGGTGGGATTTTTGCAGACGTGAGTAGAAAGTCAGATAAAGCGTTTCCCTGCACATCCTGGAAAGTCCAAATTTAAACCAAACTCCCCGTCTCTCTGCAGCGTCGTCTCAGAACATCAAACCTGCGCCGTCACAGCCGTTAGCCGCAGACGGGTTTATGAAACGCCACTCGGGTTAATGGTCCACTTTGGACCGTCTTTATTACAGAACCGGCCGCAGCTCGCTCCTGTCGGGGAAAACAACAACCGCGTAAATAAAGAGACGTTCAGAACCGTCTCCCTGCACCAGTGAAAACCTCCTGGTTTCCGTCCGTCTCTCTCTCTCTGTCGCAGCTGCTGTGGAACTACAAACTCAACCTGACCACGGATCCCAAGTTTGAGTCGGTGGCCACGGAGGTCTGCAAGAGCACCATCGCCGAGGTCAGTCCACACCGCCGCCGGCTCGGGTTCGTCTTCACGACCCCGATGGAACGTGGAACCGATGAGATCGGATCCGAGTCCAAACTCTTTAAAGCGTCGCAAGTTCTTTTAAAAAGAAAACGGTCGCGGAGACGAGCGGTTTGACTCCGTCTCCCCCCTCCCCTCAGATAAAGGAGTGTAACGAGGAGGAGCGGGGGAGGGGCTACCTGGTGTCCTGCCTGGTGGATCACCGCGGCAACATCAGCGAGTACCAGTGCAACCAGTACATCACCAAGATGACCAGCATCGTCTTCAGCGACTACCGGCTCATCTGCGGCTTCATGGACCGGTGTAAGGAGGACATCAACAGCCTGCGCTGCGGCAGCATCAACGTGGGACACAAGGTGGGGACGCCCGTGGGCGGCGCGTTCGTTTCGCTCGCCCCGCGCCGCCGCCCGCCGCCGTCCGGCCCCCCTCGTGACCCGTCCTCCCTCCTCTTCCTCACCAGGACGTGCACTCTCAGGGCGAAGTCATCGCCTGCCTGGAGAAGGCGCTGGTGCGGGAGGCGGAGCAGCAGGACCACGTCCGTCCAATCAGGGAGGAGTGTCAGAGGGCCATCCTGCGGGTGGCGGAGCTGTCGTCCGACGACTTCCACCTGGACCGGCACCTTTACTTCTCCTGCCGGGACGACCGGGAGAGGTTCTGCCAGAACGTGAGGGTTATCACGCAAAAAAAAAAAAAAAAGACACGCGCGGTTTGTAGACGCCAGTGATGTCACACACGCGATGACGTTCAACTCCCGTACGATTCTCCTCCGCAGACTCAGGCGGGAGAAGGCAAAGTCTACAAGTGTCTGTTCAATCACAAGTTTGAGGAGGCCATGACGGAGAAGGTACGACCACCGCAACACGTCGCCTCGCTGGGCGGGGCCTCGCGGACTCACCTCTCGCTCCCCCCCCCCCGCAGTGCCGGGACGCCCTCACCACCCGTCAGAAGCTGATCTCCCAGGACTACAGGGTGAGCTACTCCCTGGCCAAAGCCTGCAAGCTGGACCTGAGGAAGCAGCGCTGCAGCCTGGACGCCAACCTGCCGCGGGCCCGCGAGGCCCGGCTCTCCTACCTGCTGCTGTGCCTGGAGGCCGCCGTGCACCGCGGTGAGCCCGCGCACGCCCTCCGCCGCGCCCCCCCCCCCGACTGACGCGTCGGCGTCTCGGCGCCAAAAAAAGTTAAAACGTGTCGCGTCAACTCAACGCAGGTCGCCCGGTCAGCGGCGAGTGCCAGGGCGAGATGCTGGACTACCGGCGGATGCTGATGGAGGACTTCTCCCTGAGCCCGGAGATCGTGCTGCACTGCCGCGCCGAGATCGAGGCGCACTGCTCCGGCCTGCACCGCAAAGGCCGCACGCTGCACTGCCTGATGAGGATCGGCCGCGGCGACCGCAGCACGGCCGTGGACGGCGTCTGCCAGAGCGCCGTAAGATGGCTCCGTGTTTGTTGCGCCCCGATAAGAGGCCGTGCGTCAGTCGAATCGAGCGGCTGCTGCTGTTAATTTTTTTATCCAAACCTGGTTTCCCGCCGCAGCTCCAGACTCTGATCCAGTCCGCCGACCCCGGGGCCGACTACCGGATCGACCGGGCGCTGAACGAGGCGTGCGAGTCCGTGATCCAGACCGCCTGCAAACACATCCGCACCGGAGACCCGATGTGAGCGGGCGCGCACACACACACACACACACACACACACACACACACACACACACACACAGTCAGGGCCGCGGCCTGACGGCGTCTCGCCCGCAGGATCCTGTCGTGCCTGATGGAGCATCTGTACACGGAGAAGATGGTGGAGGACTGCGAGCACCGGCTGCTGGAGCTGCAGTACTTCATATCCAGAGACTGGAAGTGAGTCCGCCGTCTCCGCCGCTTCCACAGACGTCAGTGATGAAGTGACATCATCATCCCCCGCCGTCCCCCCCTCCAGGCTGGACCCCGTCCTGTACAAGAAGTGTCAGGGCGACGCCGCCCGCCTCTGCCACACCCATGGCTGGAATGAGACCAGCGAGCTGATGCCGCCGGGCGCCGTCTTCTCCTGCCTGTACCGCCACGCCTACCGCACCGAGGAGCAGGGACGCCGGGTACGCCGCCGCCACCGCCGCCATGGCGAAAAAAAAAAAAACCCCAAGGCCTGTTTACGTGCGGATGCGTGGCGTTTCAGGAGTGTTGTCCCGCCTACGATCAGCAGGTGTAACTCTGGTGTCTTCTAAATTTAACAGGTGAAACCGGCTGGGCAGGTAAGTGGTCCCAGATCAGAATCTGGATCACAATCGATCCCACTGATCGGTCTCATTGATTATGACGCCGATTTCATCTGTGCCGCTATGATTCTGAGATTTCAACGATTGTTTTTTTTTTTTTTTTTACAAAGAAAACAATCGATAAATCAAGAAAATAATCCGAAGATTTATCCACATGATAAAAAAAATCAAAAAAAGAAGGTATTTATACTGCGTGGATATGTATACTTGGTCAGGCTTATGTACTCTGTGTGTGTGTGTGTGTGTGTGTGTGTGTGTGTGTAGTTATCTCGGGACTGTAAGGTGGAGGTCCAGAGGATTCTCCACCAGAGGGCGCTGGACGTGAAGCTGGACCCTGAGCTGCAGAGACGCTGCATGACCGACCTGGGGAAGTGGTGCAGCGAGAAGACGGACACGGGACAGGTGAGACGGGCCCGGCGCCGAGTACTCGGTACTCACGTAAACGTAAGTACAGTAAACGCAACACGCCGACCTTCCAGGAGCTGGAGTGTCTGCAGGACCACCTGGAGGACCTGGTCTCCAGCTGCAGGGAGGTCGTGGGCAACCTGACGGAGCTGGAGTCAGAGGTGAGAGGTCGCCGCCACTTCCCAGGAACGTCAGCTGGAAGCCACAATAAACTCACGATGTGGAAATGTGTGTTTCTGTGTCCCACCTGCCACTTCCTGTGTCTCACCTGCCACTTCCTGTGTCTCACCTGCCACTTCCTGTGTCCCACCTGCCACTTCCTGTGTCTCACCTGCCACTTCCTGCAGGACATCCAGATCGACGCTCTGCTCATCAGAGCCTGTGAACCCGCCATCCAGGCGCACTGCCATGTGAGGACACACACACACACACACACACACACACCTTCACCTGAAACACTCGTGTGTTGTTGTTGTTGTTGTTGTTAACCTGTGTGTGTGTGTGTGTGTGTGTGTGTGTGTGTGTGTCGCAGGATGTGGCTGATAACCAGATCGACACAGGAGATCCTGATGGAGTGTCTGGTCCAGAACAAACACCAGAAGGAGATGAACGACAAGTGTTCGGTCGGCGTCACGCACTTCCAGCTGGTCGGTTACCATGACAACCCACCTCTCCTCTCCATCCTCCCCCCACACTTGTGGCGACACCAGTAAAAGTCCCTGCTCTCTTTTCCTGCGCTCCTCCTCCAGGTCCAGATGAAGGACTTCCGCTTCTCCTACAAGTTCAAGATGTCCTGCAAGGAGGACGTGCTGCGCTTGTGTCCCAACATCAAGAAAAAGTGAGTCCCGTCCGCGTTTCCGCGGAAACGTCCCGCAAGGCTCCCGGCGACGTGACGCTCTCCTCCGCAGGGTGGACGTGGTCATCTGCCTGAGCACCACGGTGAGGAACGACACGCTGCAGGACGCCAGGGAGCAGCGCGTCTCGCTCAAATGTCGCAAGCAGCTGCGGGTGGAGGAGCTGGAGATGGTGCGTACGCCTCGCCTCCGTCAGCGGACGCGGGCTCGCCTCGTCTGCTTTAAAACTGAACCAAACAAGCTTCTCTCCTGTCGCCTCCTCCCAGTCGGAGGACATCCGCCTGGAGCCGGAGCTGTACGATCCCTGCAAGTCCGACATCAGCCGACTCTGTCCCAACGTCAACTTTGGCAACGCTCAGGTGAGACAGACAGCAGACACCTCCTTCCTTCCTGCCCCGCTCGTTTCCTCTCTCCTTCTTCCTCGCCACCTCTCGGACTCGCCCCCTCAGATGATCGAGTGTCTGAAGGAGCAGAAGAAGCAGCTGAGTCAGCGCTGCCACCAGCGGATCTTCAGGCTGCAGGAGGTGGAGATGACCGACCCCGAGCTCGACTACCAGCTGATGAGGGTCTGCAAGCAGATGATCAAGGTGAGGAAGAGGAGAATCCTTGGGTCACGTTCTCTGATTCTGATGTGTTTACAGATCTCTTTTTTTTTTTTTTTTAACTGGAATAAAAACCGATTGCTCTCCTGCAGCGGTTCTGCACCGAGGCCGACACCAGGAACGTTCTCCAGTGTCTGAAACAGAACAAAAACAGCGAGCTGATGGATCCCAAGTGCAAACAGATGATCACCAAGAGACAGATCACGCAGAACACAGGTGCGCTCATGCAAACACACACACACACACACACACACCTCACTGCCACGCCTCCATCCTCCTCCTCCTCCTCTTCCTCCAGACTACAGACTGAACCCGGTCCTGAGGAAGGCCTGCCGAGCCGACATCCCCAAGTTCTGCCAGTCCATCCTGAGCAAGGCGAGCGAGGACAGCGAGCTGGAGGGTCAGGTCATCGCCTGCCTCAAACTGAAATACGCTGACCAGGTGAGCACCTCGGAGATGTGGAGGTATTGTGCATGTACTGCACACTGTTGTGTTAAATCGTGTCTCCTCTGGTTCAGAGGTTGTCCCCGGACTGCGAGGACCAGATCAGGGTGATCCTGCAGGAGTCGGCGCTGGACTACAGACTGGACCCGCAGCTGCAGATGCACTGCTCGGATGAGGTTCTGGCATTCGCCGCACGTTCACTCACACCGGGTGTGTTGCCTCATCATATGCAAAGCTGGTCTTCATCCTCCTCCTCCTCCTCCTCCTCCTCCTCCTCCTCCTCGGGCAGATCTCCAGGCTGTGTGTGGAGGAGGCAGCAGCTCAGGAGCAGACGGGTCAGGTGGAGGAGTGTCTGAAGGTCAACCTGCTGAAGATCAAACAGGAGGCCTGTAAAAAGGTCAAAGTTATCTACTTGATGCACCGATGGCTGCAGCGTGAAAGTAATCTGGTAAAACTGGCAGTTACAGTTACTCTCTTCTCCCGCGCAGGAGGTCCTGAACATGCTGAAGGAGAGTAAGGCGGACATCTTTGTGGACCCGGTCCTCCACACGGCCTGCGCCCTGGACCTCAAACATCACTGCGCCGCCATCACGCCCGGCCGAGGACGACGTGGGTGCTTCCCCTTTTTTTTTTTTTTTCTTTTTACTTCCACACTTTGATGAATGATGCAAAAAGTGCAGGTGAAATATTTAAAAACGCTTGTTAAACCGTGTGTTTGAGCGTCTGCGTGTCTCCTCCTGCAGAGATGTCGTGCCTGATGGAGGCGCTCCAGGACAAGAGAGTCCGCCTGCAGCCCGAGTGCAAGAAGCGACTCCAGGATCGCATCGACATGTGGAGCTACGCCGCCAAGGTAAACGCACGGCGGCCAGCGCGCCGCGCCGCGACCTGCGCGGAGCTTTGCGACCTTTAACGCTTCCCTCCGGCGGCCCCCGCAGGTGGCGCCGGCGGAGGGCTTCTCGGACCTGGCGGTGCAGGTGATGACGTCGCCGTCCAAGAACTACATCCTGTTGATGATCGCGCTGAGCGTGTGCGTCCTCTTCCTGGTGGGGCTGCTGTGCGGCCGCATCACCAAGCGGGTGACCAGAGAACTGAAGGACCGGTAGAGGTAGACGATCCGGGAGAGACTCCTTCCTCCTCATCATCTTCATCCCCCCACCCCCCTCCTCTCAGATGCCCAGTCTGTAACCAGCCAACCTGCACAGTGCCAACACCAGTGCCCCCATGTGACCCCCCCCCCTCCCTCCCTCGATTAAAAACTCTGGCTGCTTTGCATCAAATGCAAAATGTTTCCCCAACCCTCACCAGAATCTTTCGGCTCCCTCCATTCGGGCCCCTCGCCCCCCCCAGGCGTGAAGTCGTCCAGCATCTTTTCCGTCTCTAACTAAGCGCTGTCCATGATGTGACTGAGGGCTGCTTCTGAAGTTGAGTCCCGACGCTTTTGTTTTTTTTTTTTTGTTGTGGTACTTACTGGAGCATGTGGAGCGGCAGGAGACCCGTTTCTTCTCTAAAGCGACTGCGGCTGCCTGAAACGCACACGGAGCAACTGCGGGGCGTCCAAACCCCAAAGTTGTTCCCTTGTGTTGCTTCCAAGCATTTATTTGTGTCATCGGTCACGAAGCCCCGCCCTCCTCGCTCCCAGGTGGGGTCGCGTCGCCCCCCCCCAAACTGACTGAAAACAAAGGTCAAGCTGGTCTCACATTATCAGGAATGTTGTGTGCGTATTTTTTTTTTTTAAATCTTAATTGAAACGCTAATTAAATCATTGCACTTTTATTTTTCATGCCTTATTTATTCAGATTAAATTAGTTTCAGCTCGGAGGTGGGAGGCTTCAGATTAGACCAACAGTGTGGTTCCACTTTAGGATTGGGATTGTGGTACTTTTACCTGTGGAGTCCTTGTTCTGTTTGGCCTTTAAAGAACCGAACCTGTCCCGGGATGTAGAGACGCTGTGATTTAACGTGGATGAAGCATTTAAAGAGACTCGAGCCGTCGCAGAGAGTTCTCTTTTAAAAAAACAAAAACTCGACGTGAGGTGCGAGAGATTAAACCTGCGCTCAGCTGCTAAGCTCAGCAAAACGCTCTGTCGCAGGCCCAAGGCGCAAATTAACTACAGAGACACACAAAACAACCACAAAGACACACAAAACAACTACAACGCGACGCAAAAAAAACAACTCAAAGATCCAAAATACGAACAAACTACCCCAAAGAGGCGCAAAACTCTGAAGAGAAAAGCAAAGCTCGTGCTAAACTAAGCTAGGCTAAGATAGGCTAAGCTAGGCTAATCGCCTCCTGTTTGGACCACAGTCCAGAACAGCGAGCGGGACTCATCTATATAATCTGAAGCTTGAGTTCTATTAAAACAGATTTAGTCCCATTTAAGAAATGCGTAAAAAAAAAAAAAGTTACACAATAATCTGAAATTACAACAGAACAGGAAGCAGGAACACGTTGTTTTGCGAAACAGTTACTTTAAGCACAGCTGAAGAGAATCAGACCTTATTTTACACTTAAACATTTTTTTTTCTAATATATGATCATTATCATTTTGCACTTTAACTTGTTGTGTGTCGCTCTGCAGGGCATTGAAGAGCTCGTTGCCTTCGTTCGCCGACATCAGCTCATGGGTTTGTAAAAAAAAAAAAAAGTTTTTTTTTCTAAAATAGAAAAACCTCGGCAGACGTTTTCGCAGCTTTTTGTTGTGCATTAATATGTGTGAATGAGGAACGGCGTTTTGTCGTGAAGCTCAAGTAGCAGATTATTTGTGAACGCACAAAGGATTGGTCGATCAGCTCGCTGCTTCACGCGACAGCTATCATAACCGGTTTTGTACGTTAAGTCTCTGCGTGTACAAACTTTATCGGTGTGCAGTTTTTTCTCCTTTATAGATTATGCCATGTAATATGAAGATGTAACAGAGTTATCATTGTGACATTTGATTTTTTTTTTCTGTACAGATAAAAATTTGTCAATTTAATAAAAATGTCTGCAGATTTTCATAGTTTTGCCTCAACCTGACTCCATTTCCTCTTGGTAATGTCTTTTTTTTTTTTTGACCAGGATATTCTCTTTGGAGCTGAAGTATATTTCTGCTTCAAATGCCCTGACCACAAATGCAGCACAATTACAGTGTTACACAAACTTGCACACAAAAAACACTAAAAGAAGAACATGGGAAAAAAATGAGGATGGAGAAAAAACGTGGACGAGGAAGCAAAGACCTGAAAAATATAAAGGGATTTTTTTAAAAAACACAGCAGTTAATTCAACCTTTAAAAGCTTTTCTTCTAAAATATTTTTAACAAGATTAAATCCACTGTCACTGTCAAATTAAAGGCAGAAAATGCACCATGTGGGTTTAAAAAATATTTTCAAATATCAGCTGGATTGCACAGATGTACCTAATAAACTGATCAGATTTAGGAGACTTGCACTTTTCTCCACCAGGGGGCGTGCGAGCAGAATAAATAAGCTCTGACCAAACTCTGCGGCCTGAGTGCCACCTCATCATAACATCCACGAGCACGACAACGCAGGAAACACACAAACAACACACTCAGGTGGGGGGTTAAAGTCTGTCGCAATCAGACCGGGATGTTGAAATGTTTCACTCTGGACGAGTCAAACGCGCAAACATCACTTCTGACTCATCACACATCTGTTAGGAAACCAAAGTCCCGCTCTAAGCTGCAGATATTCGTGTTTTCACTATTCTCAGCGTCGTAAGTCGTAAGTGTGGCCGAAATTTAACTCGACGTCTTCATGCACGTTCGATTAAACGGCGAGACGTTGCTGTAACACGCTCACCTGTCAAATCTGCAGGATTTTTACATGAATCACCCTGAAAGCACCACGAGGACAAACACAAAGTCTGCAGAAAGCTCTTTATTATTGCTTCCCACTTAAAGACTGTACATGATTTTTGTAAAGAACAAGAAAGGATGGAAAGGAGCGGCGTTAACTTCTCTGATTATTCGTCTACGTGGGTTAGCTGGAGCGACGCTGGGATTAGCGGGCGACGCTCGCTCGCGCGCGCAAACTTCAACAAGCAAAAAAAAAAAAAAAAAGAAACAAAAACAAAAAAGAAAGTTACTGAGGTGCGACTGCTTCCTGATCCCAGCGAAGCAAAACAAACACTAAAGTTCCCTGTTTTTTTCCTCAGTGAGTCTAGTTCAAATGGTAAAGAGGGAAATAAATTAGAAAGTCTTTGATGCTACTCTTAAAAAAACAGTCACCGTTTTACACCGTTCCATCAGTTATTAACATACAGCTACCACATTAAGAAGTAATCAAAAAAATAATAATTAAAAGACGATATAGGAAAGGAAGTGGATTCAGTGTAACAACTGCAAATCTACAAAATAATCGAAGCGTACTGTGATGAAACTAAACTACCGGTTTCGGCTGCGATCCCTCGGTTCGACAGCAGGGCGGCGCCGCAGGTTCCCGGCCTCGTCGACTAAGGCACTGTCAAGTCTGTTCGCCTGGCGGATCCGAGCGGCGTTTCCTTTCACGGCCTCTTGACGAGCCGATCCCAGAAAAGTGAAGATGGACGAGGACCAAGGCTAAAAAAAAAAAAAAAGATTTGGGGAAATAGGCGTCTTCGCTTTCCTGCCGGGAGTCAGACATTCAGACCCGTAAGTCTCCGGTTATCTCCGCCTGCAGGACGACAGCCAGCAGCTGTTAGCCTAGCTTAGCATAAAGACTGGAAACAAGGGGAAACAGTTAGCCTGGTTCTGTCTGAAGGAAACAAACCAGCTCCTCTGAAAACCTGTTTAAAAACTGCATATTTTTATTCTTGCAGTTTGTTTTTTTTTTACAGATTAAACAAACAGGATTTAATGTTAAAGGATTTTTTTTTTTTTGGAGTGAGTCAGACGCCGGATTGATTTTCTCATCAAACTCAAAAAAAGCAAACAAGCATTTCCCCAAAACTATTTCCAGGCGGGGGTGGGGGGGTGGGGGTGTTTGATTGATGGCTGGCGGCTGCTCCGTCAGCTCGACTCCAGACTTTGTCCTCTTCTTTGTTTGATTGTGGATTTTCTGCTGATAACGACGCGCAGAAAACCAAATTCCAGGGCCCGTCGCTGAACTGGCGTCCATTGTTTTCCTACGGTCCGCCGTCACGCTGGGATGGTCGCAGGCCGTCGGAGAGATTTCTCTCGGCCTGTAAAAGCTTCTTCCAAAAAATGATGTCACCCGATTTTCAGAAGCGTCGCTCGAACAAAAAAAAAAAAATTAAAATTAAAAAACGACAAAAACAAACTCAGAGTCAGAGTTTTACCGTCTGGTTTCTACATGTCAGCACTAATGGATTCTCTTTTTTTTTTTCTTTCTTATTGGTCCTGGCTTCTCCAACGCAGCCATACCATTGGCTGGGCGAGCAGAGGTGGGCGGGGCCATCAGGACGCGATGAGCTGGACGTAGTTGGCGGGGTAGAGGCCGACCTGGCCGCCGCTCAGCTGCCCTTTGCACCAGCCCTGCTCGTCTTCCTCACCCAGCTTCAGCAGCTCCTCGCCTGGGAGGAAGAGGAGGAGAGGAAAAAAAAAAAAAAAAAAAAAAAATCAGGAACGTCTGAGTTTAGATTATAAACAGGTAACTGACAGAAACTTTAAATCACAGTCGAGTTTACAAAACGTCAGATAATCGTGAACAATCGTTCTTCATCGTCGGTCCCACAGATCGTTTTTATTTTCAGACCAACAGTTAAAAAGTAAACGCTGCGTTCACTGTCACAGAAAAGCCGGGGGAAACTTTTCCAAGCTGAGGTGTCTCATTATCTTGGTGTCCGTCCCCATGGAGGACGTCCACCCACCAAGGACGGACTGAACACAGAGCGAGACCGAGTCGCCGAGCAGGAAGTCCTGAAATAAAATCTCCGTTTTGTCTTTTTTTATTTCTGGTCATCACTTCCTGTTTAAGCAGCGCGACTTACCTGAGCGAGCGATGAGCGTTTAGATTATTCTCGTGATAATCCCTCGAGTCAAGGTGAACCACACACACACACACACACACACACACACACAGCATCCAGGAAAAATAAAACCAGTCGGACGGAGGTTTTATTTCCAACAAGAATCACTGTGTGCGTTGTGACTTCGTCAGGTTAATGATTTAATAAAGCCGATTTGTTTTCAGGTTTAACTGCAAAAGCAATTAATTCCATCTGAATAAAAGCAGCACGCCTCTTCTCGTTTAAAATTCGTGCGGAGACGAATTTAAAATGCTTTTATTTCCAAACAGAGAGGGATGGTGGAAACACACCGGTTGTGAACGTGATGATCCAGCTCAAGTCACAGAAAAAGTTTTTATCTTTAAGAAAAAATGATGTTGGAGGAAAATGTTTCTGCGACTCGGGTGGAATCATGAACGCACAAACCACAAACCTGCAGTGACCGACATGCAGACTGACGGAGGGTGTGCGGTTTGTTTTGCAGGTGTGGTCGTCGCTGCATCATCAGAACTCATGACTGTGTGTGTGTGTGTGTGTGTGTGTGTGTGTGTGTGTGTGTGTGTGTGTTAAGACGAGGCATCGCAGGTGAAGACAAAGAAAAAACAAACTTTTTTCCCCAAACAGGACTTCACACGGTGTTAATTTGATTTTACAATAATGAAAGCTGCTATTTAATAAAAGATGTGCAGAGACTGGATTATTTAATCCCGATTATAATCTCCGGGCTGCGTGGTGCACATTCAACCTGCGATGCCTCTGCTCTCCGAGCGTTAGTAAGGGTTAATACCTGCTTTAAAGCTGAGCTCATCGGACTCCTGGCCCATGTAATCATAGAGCGCTCGGACTCGCACCCCCTCTACCTGCTCCTCCTCCTCCTCCTCCTCCTCCTCCTCCTCCTCCCCCACGCCGTTCACCGCCACCTTCTTTGGACTCTCCTCGTCCGACCAGTCCGATGAATAATCTTTAACCCTGAGAGAGGGGAGGCAGAAAATCAGAAACCCTGGGGGAGGTGTGTTCCCTCTGAGATCAACGTTTACCGCCCCCGATCTCAAAATGACCTCAAATCTGTTATTAACTCACAAATTTCACCGTTTGGTTTATTTTTTTTCCCTCCACACAAGTTAAAAATCCTCAGCGACAACTACAGCAGCAACAAAGCGTGTGAGAAAAAAAAAAAAAGTTTCAGACAAAGTGTTTAACGTGGGCGACTCGAGCTGGAGCGTCACAGGAGGCGTCCCACAGGGCTCCGCTCTGGGCCCCCCAGAGGTTCACGGCCCAATGGTTGTTGCTCTCGAGGAAAAACGAAGGTTAGTGAAGGCGAGTGTGTCTGTAACGCGCAGACACACAACGCTGAGTCAGCGCTCCAGCTACTAATTAGAGCGTGTTATGCACAGCACGTAAACTCCTCAGGGTGACGACAAGGTAACAAACTTAAACCACACACTGGCCTCTATCGCCGTCTCCGACACACACAGACACACAAAACACAGATAATTGTTGTCTTCAGTCTGGACTAACGCCCGTCAGGTTTTATACGTCACGCCTCCTCCACAGAACTCCAGGAAACGGCGACCGACCGGAAAATTCCCGTACGTGTCCTCCTACCTGCCGGCGTCCACCGTGATGGGGCTCGGCGGGACGTTGTCTCCGCCCGAGGAGACGATGTTGGTGAGGGTGACCACGTTCTCCTCCGAGTGGCCGCTTCGCTCCTTCCTGCTGATGGAGCGACTCGCCTCGGGAGACCACTCCTGCACGCACCAACACAAGACTTTAGTCATTAAAAAAAAAAATCTAATAACATAAATATTAATATAAATATTAATGAAAAATTCCAAAATACAAAATTTACACTAAAACAAAAATATCTAATTTGTTACAGGAAAGAAAAACAAAAGAAAAATAATTATTGGCTCAGATATTTCTCCATTAAATTAATGAGACTAATGAGGCCTGAATTTTAAAATGCCTACTAAAAACTAAGACCATGAAGCAAACACCTCCTGCCTCATGGTGGGTAATCAATAGGGTCCATCAGAGCCGCACCCTGACACACACACACACACACACGTGCACACACACACACACACACACACACACACACACACGCACACACAGGCCATAATAACAGGGTGCTGACAGAGGTAGGTGGCTGGGGATACGGTTACTGGTATTTACAGTCTCAGTGGGAAACAGAACAAACTCCAAACTACCAGTGTGTGTGCGTGTGTGTGTGTGTGTGTGTGTGTGTGTGTATACGCACTAAACGTCCTCACAGGTATAGAATTAACGCCACACAAGCACGGTGTGTCCCCCTCGACAAGGACGATAACAGATCTCCAAAGTGAGGACGTTTCATTTTTTTTTTTTTTTAGTTATGAATGAATGGAGTCGACAGAGAGTCCTGGCAAGTGTAGAAAGTCCAGCGTGTGTGTGTGTGTGTGTGTGTGTGTGTGTGTGTGTGTGTGTGTGTGCGTGTGTGTGTGTGTGTGTGTGCGTCGGGACAATGGCTCTCTGTTTGCGTGTCGGCAGCGCTGTGGGAACGCCAGGAGATTCCTCGGAGGACAGAGGAGATTCAATCCTCTCTCTCCGTCCCACCAGGATTTCCATACTGTACGTGTCCGCAGAACCAACAGTTTGTCTGAGAAAACAACCGGTTCCGCCTCATTTCCACGTTAATCTGAGCCGCTCTAATCCAGCCCATATGGAGGAGCTGCGGTTTCCTCCTCATTAGAACCAATCAGCTCATTGATCATTTTCTGCTGAGCTTTGTTTTGTTTTTTTTTTTCCTCTTTTGATGTGCGACTTCCTGGTTTCCTCTCGTGATTAGCGCCGCACTCCTTTACTTGGAAATGTCCTGGTAGATTAGCAGGTAATTTCTTTTTGGAAAATCTGAGGAAAGTTTCCAGCTGGAAAATACAACTAACGCTACAGAAGCTCTGCAGTAAATCAGAGGGGGGGAGTTTCAGGGAGGCGCTGGAAGAGGCGATCCTACTGCTGCGCCTCCTCCTCCTCCTCCTCCTCCTCCTCGCAGTAACGGATGAAGAAACATCTGAGTGCGTGCATTAATCCAGACTTAATCCCGCTCTGCTCAGTTTACAGAACAACATCCGCCTCTCTGCGTTCGTGGATCATTCTCTGCAGCCGAGGTGTGATTTCGGTTTTCTTTTTTTTAATCAGAGATCTTTCTGTTACAGCGAGTGATCATGTGTCTTTTGTGGGATTTGTAATCTGAGGACACACACACACACACACACACACACACACAGCCAGTGTGTGTGTGCACTACCAGTAATAAAAGTGGAAGGTGGGAGGCAGGAATCCAGATGATCGTATCTCTATTCTTACTCGACAACTGCAGACAGAAAATATGACAACGCACAAAGTGAAGTGGGTGTGTGTGTGTGTACAAACCGGAGGGAGTGTAGTTGTGTCACCTCAGAGCAGACTCACAAAACTAACACACAACTCTGTTTCTCTGTTGGAATCTGTTGCCTCTGTGCTTTCTCGCGTCAGTAAATATTTATTTGTCCTGACTGACTCTGACTGCAGGAAAAAAAAAAATCTGTAGATTTCCACCGACAACTAAAAAAAAAACTGAGCGTGTGTGTGTGTGTGTGTGTGCGTGTGTGTGTGTGTGTTTCACAGACACAAACTGAATATTTAACAGGCTTCCAGTGAAAGCCTTGTTGTGTGACGGAGAGCTCTGAGTGGGGTCAGGAATGTAGGAATACACACACACACACACGTACAGACACACACAAGCGAGCGCACGCACACACACACACACACACACACACACACACACACACACACACACGTACAGACACACACAAGCGAGCGCACACACACACACACTTCACTGTGTTTCAGTTCAGACTTGCTGCTTCTGTGATTCATTCATGTTCATGTTAAACGTCTTGATGAAAACACGTGTCCTGTGCAGGACGGCAGGAGCTGCTGTGTGTGTGTGTGTGTGTGTGTGTGTGTGTGTGTGTGTGTGTGTGTGTGTGCATTCGCCCCCCCGCCCCCCACCTTAAACTGCGGCCAGTTCATGCTCATGCCCGGCCCGTGGGCGTTCCTCCACCATCGGAGATCGTCGGCGTCGTTGGCGGCTCGGATGGTCTGACCCAGGTCCCGGTACAGGTCTCTGAACCTGTTGGACAGAGCAGCTGTCAATCATCACACAGACACCCGCCTCCTCATCCCAACTCTGTCATCAGGGGTCTCATCCTGGGGTAACAGCAGCTGATTGATAACCTTTAAAAACTGTATTTTGTTTTTTTTTTTAATCCTTTGCAGAGATTTTGGTTAAGGTGGAGACCAAAAACGGAGCAAAAACAAAGAATATTGGCCTTAAATTGAAAACACGACAAAGTGACTAATGAAATTTTCTTTTTTCGCATTTCATAATAAAATTTCACGGTAACCAGTCGACTCTTTAGCTTCAAACGCAGCTGGGACACAGTTTCCTGCAGGTTGTGTATCGACAGCAGCAGCTTCCATTCACTCCCACTGTTTACTCTGCGGGCCGGACCTTTGAAGAACCCCAAAGCCTCCATTCACAAAAGAAGGAATTCCAGATAAGATCGCGGCGTGTTGCATATTCCTCTCGTCGGCATTATCAGCTCGGTGCCGGTCTGTTCACACTCAAAAACCATGTGAGGGATTAAAAAAAACCCGCATCCATCCACCTCCGGCCGCCTCTCAAGGATCTGCGGGGAGGTTCTTTCAAAATGTGCAGCTTGTTTACGACTATTTTTGTTTTATAATTCAAATAAAACTAATCCGGTCACGGCCCTTTAACGCATCCGTCAACAACCCAAACCGTTTACTACAAACCGAGCCGAACTGGGAGGGATCTTTTGACAGATACTCGGTTAATCTGCGTGACTCAGATTAGCCTCAGATGAAACTGGCAGAACATTTCCACACCAAACAAAGTGTGTGCGGGTTTTGTTCCCTCGTCACTCACGCCGGCGTCGTGTTACTAACGGGACGCGTTGTGTTACTGCGGCGGGGAGAATGTGAAGCGGCCCGGGAAGCGGTGATTCGCTGCAGGTAACGAGAGACTTCCTTGAAATGAAACCTCGGGAGGTTCTGGACTCGAGGCCGCGGTAGGAGGGCAGGTGGTCTGGACCAGACCGGGCTGGACCGGGCTGGAGCCTGCACCCGGCTTTGATTTTAAAGAACTGAAGCAGAACTTTAAGAAACAAATGGCCCCGTTAAAAAAAAAAAAAAAAACCATCACTCTTCCTCTTCACAGAGCTTAGCGAACTTGTTTGGACAAAGATCCCGTCGGACTTCGCCGATCGGCGTTGCCACGGTAACGGCGGCTTGTTCAAACGGAGCGAGAGGTTCCAGGCGGTTAATGGACAACAGCACGGGTTTCCTATTAACTCCTGTGTACACACGTGTTCACAAACCGCGACCACTGCTGCATGCCTCCGCTCTGAGTGTGTGTCTGTGTGTGTGTGTGTGTGTGTGTGTGTGCGCGCGTGTCCTACCCGTCTCTGGACGACAGGTCCAGGTGCGTGTGGATGTCCAGCAGGACGTCCTTGAAGAAGCGCAGCCTCTTGCGCTCGGCCTCCTGCGTCAGGTCGAACACCTGCTCCATGTCCTCCATGTAGCGCGGGTTGCAGCGGTTCAGCTCCTCCAGGGCCTTTTTGTAGCGGTCCTTCGCCTGCCGCACACACACACACACACACACACACACACACACACACACACACACACACACACACACACACACACACACACACACACACACACACACACACACACACACGCTGAGCTGCTGTGCGACCACACATTCACAAAGCTGAAGCGAGGACGAAGGAACCGAACCTGAGCTCGTTTTAGGAAAATCAGTCGCCTGTGGGATTTCTGCACTTTATTTACTTACTTATCATTTTTATATTTGAGCGCAGTACTTGTAGTAACTGTACTGTGATTAAAGTTCGGAGTCGCACTCTTAATTTGCACGCCCATCACTTCTGATTCAGGGGCAGGAAGTGGAAAGTGATGCTGAATTTAATCGGTGATGAACTGAGCGTCTCCTGAACGCCTCTGTGGGGCCTCGCACGAGTCCAGACCAGCAACTGGTTTTCCTGCCGCGACCGATCCCTGAACGCGTCTCAGGATTTCCCCTGTTTTGGGTCGACGGTTTCCTTCTCCGGGACCCGGCGCTCCCGCTCCGCCGCCGAGCGGAGACAAGCCCGGTCATGTTTTAGCGGAGACACAAACACACACAGGTATGTTTTTCTGGACCCGCCGACACACCCAGGCTGCTCCAAGAGGAGCTCCGCACTGCGTGTGTGTGTGTGTGTGTGTGTGTGTGTGTGTGTGTGTGTGTGTGTGTGCGTGTTTGTACTTTCTCGGCCTCCTGGCTGCAGCACTCCACCCGGGTCGTGTATTTGCGGACTTCCTCCTGGGACTTGGACGGGTCGGCCTTGGCGTGCGTCTCCCTGGTGACGGCGGTCCACTCCTCCTTCCTGGTCTGGTGGTAGCTCTTCTTACTGGACTCCACCTTCACACACACACACACACACACACACGCCATTCAAATGATGCGACGTCAAAAATGTAGTATTTTTTACAACACTGCTGTACTGGTACTTCTACTTGAGTAAACGGTGAGAGTACTTCGTCCGCCGCCGCTAATAATCAGGACAAGAATAACGCCATCGACCCACAACGACACGCAACGTGAACAGGAATTACATCCTGATGTCAGTCATCTGATACCGGCTTCATTGTTCAGCATCACACGCGCACACACACACACACACACACACGCACAAAGCAAACGTGCCACACAAACACATCCATCCACAGTCTCTTTCACACAGCAGCTGTGAGTCTGAGTCACTGCGGGACAGATTTAGATGGCGGGTGGTGTTCACATGGCGGGTGGTGTTCACATGGCGGGTGGTGGTCACATGGCGGGTGGTGGTCACATGACGGGTGGTGGTCACATGACACGACCCTCACCTCCTTCAGCTTGCGGACCCAGGGCTTCTGGGCCTTGCGGAAGCCGTCGTCGGCGTCCCTGGTCTCCTTGAAGCCGCCCATCATCTGCTTGTGGAAGGCGTCCTTCTGCCAGCCGCGCACCTTCTCGCTGTCCTCGCCCGCCAGACGCTCGCGCAGCTCCAGGTGGAGCTCGCTCAGCCGGTCGGCCGCCTGCATGAAGGCGTGCCACGCCTTCTCCAGCGTCCCGTACTGGGGCCCTGAGGCGGAGGGGGCGGAGGACAGGATGACCCCCGCTGTCTGGAAACGTCGCACTTCCGGCAGATTTTAAAAAGAACGTGCAGAGATCACAGACAGTAAAGGAAACATCTCCACCCAACCTCTCTCCACGGCGCTCCTCCACCTCTTGGCCCAGTCGCTGAGCTGCAGGGCGTAGCTCTTCTCGATCTTGGCGCGCTCCTGGAAGCAGCTGACCAGCTCGTTGCACAGCCGGTGGCCGTCGTCGATCCGCTTCACCGTCCGCTTGTAGTTCCCCGGCTGCAGTTAAAAAGGTGCGAGGCCTGTCAGCGGCGACTCATTATGTGCGAGTCTCTGTCTAAACACTGGAAAAAAAAAAAGCTGCTCTGGCTACAGTTTCTGGATCACGGCGCAGATGCCGGTTCAGGTTTTTGTTGCCGTGATGCATCTGATCCGACGTCCTCGGGCGGGACGCGGGACTTCCTGTGCAGGATTTAACGATTTCGTAATAATAAACCTACAGTTGCGGGAGAAGTTTAGCGGTTTCTCAGACTCACAAATCAAACAGTGTGAAGTTCAGTTTTATGTGCAAACATCTGCTGCACTGAATGACTACATTACCCATGAGCCTCAGCTGCTGGGGCATGTGTGTGTGTGTGTGTGCATGTACCTCCCAGAAGCTGTCAGAGCTCCCCAGGTCGCTGAGGTCTCCGTTGGAAGACATGTTGGGGTCGGGCTTGCAGCACGGAATGATGGCGGCTGCAGGGAGAACTGGAGGAGGAGGAGGTGAGAGACTTTAATGACAAACAGCTCGTTCCAAAAAAAAAAAAAAACCTCCATAGCAACATATCCTCCGTTACCGAGTCTTCACAGGAGGAGAGGACGCACAAACACTCGCAGACATGACTCGTTCTGACCCGTCTCTGCCTCCTGAGGACGAGAACACGACCTGCGCTGCACCTTAAAGGTGCGCCATTTTTTTTTGTTTGTTTTTTATCTCAGTGTTGCTCATGGAAATGAAATGTGTGGAATGTGTTTCCTTCCTCCTGGAATATCTGCAGTTTCTCTTTTTAAGAGTCAAGTCCAGCAACGTTCACGTTCTTCTTCTTCTTCTTCTTCTTTTTCTTCGCGTGTCGCCGCCACCTGTTGGTCAGGTGGACATGTTGTGACGCCGCTGGTGGGACTGCACGTGCACAAATACTGTACACGCAGTACTACACACTGCATAGGAAGAGCAGACGCACAAGTTGATGTCACGCCCCGCCCTCACGCACATACATCCACTTCCTGCACGCAAGAAAAAAAAAAAAAAAAAACGGTTCAAGGTCAGACGGCTTCCTGAGTCCAGACGCGACAACTTGACATGAAAAGGCCGAGCTGCGACGCCGGGACGCACACGGACAACTTTGTGTTCGTGTTCGTGTTCGTGTTGTCGGTCTGGGGTCGCTTCCTGTTTAGTTTGCACTTGTTGTGAGTCACTCAGGGGACGACGACACACGTGCAAAACTCACAGGGATGTGGAGTCAGAGCCTCTTAAGTGTTGTGCATGGCTGTGGATGAAGAAACCTACAACTCAAACGCACACACACATGCAGACACACACACACACACACACACACACACACACACACACACACACACACACACACACACACACACACCTGCCTCCTCCTTAAGAAACACGTCACACAGAGGAGACACCACGTTGCGTAACTGGATTCTTTCTGCTGTGTAATGCGGCTTGAACCACTCCTCAGTGTGAGGCCTGATGAGGCAGCTCTTCCTCCTCCTCTTCCTCCTCCTCCTCCTCCTCCTCCTCCTCCTCCTCCTCCTCCTCCTGCTTTAAATAACCGCTCATCTCCCAGAATAACAGCGGCTGATCTGGGCTGATCAAACACGACTGTCGCCTCGGTGAGCGGGAGATAGATCAGGTTTACTGTGTGTGTGTGTGTGGGTGTGTGTGTGTGTGTGTGTGTGTGTGCGTCCGAGGAAGACGTGTGACGTTCAACATCAGCTGACGCTTGACAACAACAACAACAGCAACGGCACAACAATCAGCCCTCTCACCTCAGACGTGGCAGCTAATCCTCCCTCAGACAGCCCAGCTCTAATTCCCTCTCTGCACTGTATAGACTGTACAGTGTGTGTGTGTGTGTGTGTGTGTGTGTGTGTGTGTGTGTGTGTGTGTGTGTGCGTGCCACAGGTATGTGGTAAGTATGCAAACATTACAAGCATCTGCCACCAGCGTGCTGGAACATGAGCGAGTGTGAGAAAAACTGACTTTGCCGTGGAGCGTTAATTACTGCTCCCATATCCTACAGGACGCTGTGTATGTAAGTGCGTGTGTGTGTGTGTGTGTGTGTGTGTGTGTGTGTGTGTGTGTGTGTGTGTGTGTGTGTCTGCCTGAGTGCGCGCCGTGTGAGTGTGTGAGTATCTGGGTGTGGCTCATGTCGGTTTCGTACCTGCTGGAGGTGTTTGGTTTTCAATTCAACGTGTTGCTCCGTGGAAAAAAAAAAAAAAAAAAAGTCCCGACAAATCTGCGCCACAGTCGCACAAACTGGAACACAAACCCCGGCTGACGCCGCCGAGGACTCGCTCTCAGAACGTGGAACGCAAACTCACCCCGGGACCCGGACTCTCCGCGGTCCCGGGCTGGCAGGCGGGCGACAGCCGCTGAGATCCGATCTGCGGATACGAGCCGTGACGCCGAGATAACGCACAACAAAACACACACGGGTTGTGATGTCGCCGCGCGTGTACGAATACTGCAGTACAGTATAAATACTGTGACAGCGTAGTACAGCTGCAAGTGAGTCTGAGCGTGAGTCCACAGAGGAGTAACACACCCCACCCACTCAGCTGTGTGTGTGTGTGTGTGTGTGTGTTTACACTGCACGGGTCACTGATCATGAACTTCAGTTCAGTCCCCCCCCCAGTTTAATCACACACACACACACACACACACACATACACACACACACACACACACACAGCCGCCATCAGAGCCCAGCAGAACCAGACTCATCCCAGCTCTGATCCGCGGTTCAGCCCGACTCCTGGTTCCGTTCAGTCCGGTACCCGACCCGGTCTGATGGGAGGAGAATCTGACTGAAGTGGGTCAGGCCCGCGAGGGGGGGGCGGGTCCAGACCTCATAAGCCCCGCTGGAAACCTCCCGCTCGTTAATCTGATTAATGTAAAGCAGCAGGCCGCCAGGCTCGACCCGGCTCGGCTCGGCCCGGCTCGGCCCGGCCCGCACACGTCCAGCTTTTAGGTCGTAAGCTCCTCTGCCACATTCCAGCACCGGGTCTGGGCCCTGTGTGCAGAACCTCCCTGAGCTGAGCGGTCGGAGCCCGAGGCCCAGATGTGAAGAACGCTCGCAAAGATTAGATTAGTAATCCAAATGTAAAAAAAAAAGGTTCTGAGCGACTGAAACACACGGACAGAAATCTGGTTCAGATGTAGACCCGGTTCTGGAGCGAAGTGTGGGCCCGCAAGCTCCTTTTATGACACCCCCCCCACACACACACACACACACACTTGACCCATATCCACATAAACAGCTGTGAACTCACGGCAACACAAAACATAACATAACAAAGCGTCTGGTTCAGATTAAAGCTTTTAGTTCTGGGATCAATGAGACCGATCGGTGGTGATGTCACCGATCGGTCTGATCGGACGTTCGGTCCACAAGAAGTTCGACTTTTCTATAATCGACCAAACTCTTTGGTTTCAGCTTCTCAAACGTGAGGAGGTGTCACGTGTGTGAAAATAAAATAATCCATAATCTCTCATCGTTTGATGGCCAATTCATTGATAAGGTCAGAAATCAGCTGATCGAGGTCATGTGCACCTGATCAATACGGCCTCGCCCCACTTATTCCAAATATTCATGGGAACGTTCCCATCACGGCGGTGACCAATCCGTAAAGAGAAAGTCCTGGACCTGGACTCTGGATCCGGATCACGGAGCCCGGGACGTCGCGGCGCCCGAGCGAGACCGAGCGGCGTTTCAAACTGCACCTGAGGACGGACTTACCTTCTCAGAGACAAAAAGTGAGACGGACGGACGTCCGAACGGAAGACAGCCTCCGTCTCCGCGGGGCCTGAGAGACGGACGGGGAGAGAGGACACGGTCCCGGGACAGCGAAGGAGACAAACAACAGAGAGAGTGTGTTAGACAGCGCGGCAGCCAGCAGCAGGTTAGACCGTCCCCGCCCCGTCCTCGTCCCCCCGCCGAGCGGACGCTCCCGTTATATACGTGACGGACGGAGGTGGCACATTCTGGGGGCGGCGGTGAAATGCCGCACATGGAGCCCGCGGCCGAGGGACGGCGGGACGGCCAATGAGACGGCCGGAGGGCGGCGGCGGGGGTCAGAGCGGCGACCTCGCACCTCTAAAATTACCTGCCCCGGCAACGGGACGGGGGGGCGGGGTCAGCGAAGTTACTACAAATTACTTTAGTCTTTGGACAAACATGAGGTCTGAGGGAAATCAATAATTAAACTAATCATTAAAGAAACAAAAACTAATTGTTTTAAATTTAAAAACTGTGGAAGTGTCTTTTAATAAAAAAAAGTTTATTTCACTATTTCCTCTTTTGTCTTTTTTTAATCTCATTTGTTTTGACTTTTATTTTTTTCCTTGTCGTTTTATTGTGAAAATCCCACTTTGGATTGAGGGGCGCTTGTTTTTCATATCACACATTTCTAGAGGTAAAAAAAAAAAAGGGGAACCGGAACCAAGAACCCGCCTCGTCTTTCCTGAGAACCCGGTGGGTTAGTGCTGGAACACCAGACAAAGCAAAGCTCACGTGGACGTGCAGGTTAGATGTGACAGAGCAGATGAAGAGAGGAACCAGAACCGGGAGCAGAACCTCAACCCGCCGATGGCGATTCATTCCAAATGCTACGTCGCACATGCAACTGGTTACCCGCCGTTGGAGAGCTGTGATTACTGCAGGGCCCACGCGTCACCGCAACAGCTGCTCACACAGAACCGGGCCGAGCTCGGGTCCCGTCGGAACCCGGGTTGGTTCCTCCCTGACTTGGGTCCAGTTTCTCTCAGATTCGACTTCTGAGCTGCCCCCCCCCCCCACTGAGAGGCGGAGTGCAGCCGGGTCCAGAAAAAAAAAAAAAAAAGGACAACTCAGCCTTGTTCCCACACACACACACACACACACACACACACACACAGCTGTTCCCTCATTTCTAACCAGAACCACATCAGTGAGGAGGCCGTGATGGGCCGGGACCTCCTCCTCCACGCAGGTCCTGGATCTGGACCGGCCTGGCACGACCTGCTCCTGCTCCGGCTCACATCTGAACCCAGAGCAAACATCCAGGAACTCAAGTCCCAGAGCGGAAAAACCGCTGATCAATCACCTGATTGGTTTAAATCAAACCAGTGAAGTCGGCGTTTCACAGCCCAACCAGTTAATCTGATGGTTAAACCAGTTAATCTGATGGGTTAAAAAGGTCCTTCTGTCCCGGGACGACCTGCGCTCTTCACATTTTGACTTCTACTGTAATTTTCTATTTAAAAACAGTGGAAACGTGGTGGCTGTGTGTGTGTGTGTGTGTGTGTGGGGGTTAACGCTCTGCACTGACATATTTCATATTTCCATGAAATTCCACTTGCTTGGCAGGATCTGACGCCTGCAGGCGGGGGGGGGGGTCCTACTACAATACTGCTGCTTGTCAGGGGACCCCCCACCCCCCACCCCCCCCACCCCCCACGTGGACCTGTTGGGAATCATTATTTCTTGGCGAGGAAAAACTCGGAATTATTCTGCTTTTCCAGCCTGCGGCGGCAGATTCACTGGGAACTCAGTTTTGAGGTTTGTTAACGGTCACGAGAAACGCTGCCGCCGCCGCTAAAAATGTGCTCGTTGTTTAACCGTGGGGAAATTATTCAACTGTAGTTGCACAAAACCAAAAAGACACGACAAGTTTGGGAAAAAAATTAAATTAAATTAAAAAAAAACATTCAGTGGCTCAAGAGACGTATGTTTTGTTAGGAATTGGTGGTGGAGACCAAAAACAGAGCAAAGAGAAGAATATTGGACTTGAATTCATCAGCAGGACACAACTACAATACAACAGGAAGACAACGTCGTCCTGTGTCTGCAGGTCCAAAGAGGACGTCCGGTTGTCCAATAAAAACATGTGTGTCCTCCGACTCAAGTCTCACTGTATTTCAACTCTGACGCTGAATGGTTCCTGGTGTAAACCTCTAGGAAACACAATCTAGTTTTTGTGAGTTTTGTGTTATAATTTGTCTGGGTTTTCCCAATCAGGACCACCTCAGACGAGGTCTAGACCAGGTCTTAGATCAGGACTACATTTACCCACAGAAAAGGAAAACTGTTTAAAAACACAAAATATAAGAAAAGGTTTTGACAAATCTAAACTTCAAACAATTTTAAGATTACTTTGGTTCAAGTTTAAATCCAGTCCGAGTGGTTTTAATCTAGACCTGGTCTTGGATTGCACCTTTTTATAAAAAAAAAAGAGATTAAAATCGATAAAGTTACCTCTGTAACATCTAAATCTGAATTCAGTTCAGATTGTGTTTATACTTTAAAAAGTGTAAGACGACACAGACAGTGAAGCCCACAGGTGTAGCAGATGGCAGACAGGTGAGGTCGCTTACCTGCTCTTCGCTCCGACCCGGAGGAACGAACCGGAACCACAGAACCCTCAGGAACGGTCCCGGTCGGCTCGGACACCCGGACCCTCTCTCTGTGCTCTTATTCAAAACAAACGGGCGCACGCAGGTCGTCGTCCTCTCCCGTTAAACCTCCACAAACTGCGACATGCCGCCAGCGCCGCTCCGCAGACACCCCCGGTCCTCCTCGGCCATTTACACCGCGAGAAGTCCTCCGTACTCCCGCAGAGAGATAACCGTCGCGTCGGTCCTTTTTTTGTTTGTTTGTTTTCTCCACCACCTTTGCACGGTTATTAAAAAAAAAAAAAGTAAAGTTTCCTCCCGAGAGAAGAGAAACGCGGGGAAATGAAGCGACGAAGCGCGTCGTCTTCCTCGGAGCGGCCTGGAGAGGCAGATATGGAGCCGCCGTCCGTCCCCGTGTAATCAGATGCTGCTCACCGCAATCTCCATTCATCCTATTACGGCTTAGCCCCGTCACCGTCTGCGCATGCGCGGTGCTGCCTTTCAGGACCGTCGGAGAACCCGCCCCTGCAGCCGCGAAAACGCTCTTAAAATAAAAAAGCCCCTTATTTATACTTTTTTTTTTATTATTAGAGGTTAAAGGAGAAGTGCAATTTATATTTCCTCGCCAATTTAACGTATGACATCAACAATATTATTTATATTATTTAACTTGGCATCATTATTTCATCTTAATGTAACACAAACGCAGCCTACTTTTCTCATATAGCAAAGGCGTTAAAAAACACACGTCATATTTCTTTGTTGACGTTAAATTTGTCATGAAGACTTTCCAGAACAATCTGAGTCCACGTTCTCTACGTGAAATTAAAAAACAACTGTTTTCTGTGTAAACGGCGCCATCGTCAGGACAGCAACGTAATCACAGGAGCAACGATAAAAATGTCTGGTAAGATGAAGCAGACTGTTCATGATGCAGGAAAATTATCTCAAGTTATTTTAGGTCAAGGACGGTTTTCACATGAAGAAACAGGTCTGAGATCAGATTCAGTCTCAGTCAGTCTACAACTGGGATCATTACAACAAGCACACAACAAAGCCATGTCAGTAACAGGCACCTGGTTAACAGTCCTCTGAGATTTCATTTTAATTCAAGAAAAATAAAAAATAAAGAAAAATAAACACGGCCTACACTCGTCTCATGGAAGCTGAGCCCATATTTATCAAACTCATAAAAATGAAAATAAACACAATAGCTGATGACACATTTACCGCTCCAGTGTAAAAATCTCATATGGTCACATGACTGATCACATGTAGGATCAGAGAAGGAACTTGTGTTAAATCTCTTTGAATAAGCAATATTGGGAAATTAACAGCACATCTTAGTATATTAATAATGTATAAATACACAAATATGGATCAAATAAAAGGAAATTGTCTGAAATGAAAACAGGCTCATATAATTATTTATCACCTCTATAACCCGTGCAGCTCTGTGATATTTTACAACATTTTAACTCAAAATAATCTTAACTCAAAATAAATATTTTTTATTCTTAGGTTTTTGAGCAAAAGTGGCGAATTTTTACTTTTCTCTTTCCCTGATATAAAAAAAACATCTTTTTTTTTTGCAGTTTAAAAAGTACGGACCTTTCTTCCCGCTGATGTTTGTGTAAATGACATTTCAGCAGGACTGAGGCGGTGGAGATGGCGTCGGCTCGGAACCACAGCGGTCCAGATCAGAAGCGTGGACGGGTGAAGCTCTCTTTGACCCCCGTCACCGCTCCTCCGCCAGCAGCTGCCTGAAGTTCTGCAGCTCTCGGACGCTGGTGGAAATCCTGCGGGACATTTCAGGGACAGTTAAGTCTGGAAGTGTCTGCACGTGATACACAGTAAGAAGAGAGGCGGGTCTGGACTCATTTATTCCACCACACACACACACACACTTCTCTTCCCTTTAACACACTTTTTTTTCCTGCACAGGCGGTGCAGATTATCGCACGGTGGCCTCGGACTCTCACCTTCCAAAGGCGTTGAGCAGCGAGACGATCTCCTGCCGGCTGAGCTGGAAACTGGGTCGTCGGCTGCCCGAGGTGGGCAGGGCCTCAATCTGCCGCTCGGAAAACAGAATCCTCAGCGCCGTGCCTAATCCCTGAGTCTGATGACGAGACGCGGAGATCAAACCCACAGCCGTGACCGGCTTCTAAAGCGTCGTTTACCCTTCACTAACTTCACACTCTTCAAGTGTCACCTGTGGCCTTCGCTCTGCATCCGCTAACACGGCGTCTCCTGCAGACTCACCTGCAGTTTCCCCCACAGTCGACACTTGAAGCAGCCCACGCAGTCCATGATCCTGGAGATGTTGAGGAAGGCCAGTCTGATGTCGTCCTGATGATGCATTGATATAATGGAGCGTTACTTTAAAATCTTAACGCCAAAAAAAAAAAACATTTCCAGAAATAAGGAAGGTGGTGACATCGAGAAAATACTGAGAAAAATGAGCTTCATCAGACAAATCAAAGCCGCTGACGTTTGTTTCCTTGAAATTACCGCTGTTTTTGTTTTAAACGGCGCTGACCTTCAGTTTGGCTGCTTCCTTTTCATCACCGGCAAACAGAGACGTCTCATTGAAGTGCAGAGGGAACGATCTGGAGGAGAGAAGATGGAGAGGGAGGTAAGTTGACGTTTCTCTGCAGAACTCACAGTGAAAAGAAATAAAAAGACGATAATTTAAGTGGATTTACACAGAACATTTAGAGTCACTTCTGAACTGACTGAAGATGAACAGCATTAACTAACTGACAACACCGAAACAAACAATTACATCCAGAGCTGCTGCAGCTCTGATAAGGGACCTGGTCCGGTGTGAGGACCGGGTCTCGGACTGACCGGGCCAGCTGCAGGATCTCCAGCAGCAGGTCCTTGTGTCTCCGGTCCTCCTGGGGTCTGCCGGTGAACAGCTTGAAGGACGGCTGCTGGAAGAACGGCAGGACTTTGGCCAGCGCTCGCAGCTCTATCAGGTACAGGAAGTAGAGGTTGCGGAGCCTCTTGGGGCCCTCGCCGTCCGTCAGCTCCGAGTCGAAGCGCCGCCTGAACTCCGTGACGTTGTGGCCCCACTTCTTCTGAAACCAGCTGTCTGAAGGGGAGAAAGAAAGGAGGGACCTTCAGGACGGAAGAAGAGGAATGAGGCGTTTGAGCCGACGTTGGCGTCTCACCTTCCAGGAGGTACCTGGCGCTCAGGTGGATGTTGATGCTGGCGTGGAGGCCGGAGACGAGGCGGTAAAATGCTCTCTTCTCCACACACTGACCTGAGAGACAACAGAGTTAACAACAACAACAACAGTATTTATCTCCTTCCATCAGCTTGGGGTGAGCTCACCTTCCAGCCAGCTGTAGAAGGTCCTCGCTGAAAAAAATAAACCCAGAGGAAATCAGAGAAAAAAAAAAAAACCCCAGATGAAACGAACCTTGGTGCGATGTGGAGTCAGCAGCTCTTACCTTCACCTCCCGGGCCGTCGTGGAAGGGGTTGGGAAGTGGTCGCTTCACTGCGTATGGTCTGTGAGGGAGAAATAAACATCAACACCTGACGGGGAACTTTTAACCACAAAAAAAACCAACATAAAAACACTTTTATGCAGACGACACATTTTTATATGCAGTCAGAAAACTACAGATAACTACGGTATATAAAATTGTATCGTCTGCAAAGAAGTGTAACTTTAAATGTTTTACAGACAAATATTATTGATACTGAGGATTTGTAATCTAATCTGAGCATGTGCGCCGCAGTGCGACTGATTACTTGAAGCAGTTCTCCTCGTAGATGCTGTTCCAGATCTGCCAGTCCTCGGGTCCCGTGTAGCCCGTGTAGCGCTCCGGGTTCAGCAGCAGGTCCACGTACTGGGAGTCCGGCGACCGCTCGTCTGAGGAAACAGAACCGCCGCACGTCCTGACCAAATAATCAAAACACGTCGGTTGATTCGGTCGTTCACTGAGCTGACGGACGGGACGGTACCGTCGACCACGCAGAAGCGTTCGGCCTCCTCGTCGTGTTTGTTCCAGTTGAGCAGAGCTTCTCGGGTCTCGTCGCTGGGAAAGAAAAAACAAAAAACACAGTAATGTCAACCAATCATCCGTCATTACTCCACGGAATCACGCTGAAGTGATTGATTATTGATTAGTTGTCTTCAGTTTGGTCCAATATGAAACGTATGTATCACCTCAGAGAGACGTCCACGGCGCCGAGATGCTGCGTCTTCTCACACTCGTCCAGCCGCTCGTTGGCTTCTGCTGAATACTGAGCACACACACATCTTTTTCACCGCCTGTTTAACAAATATACTGTGTATATACACACACACACGTTATTCTATGTTGTGCGTTTTCTATTTGACTCACCTTGTTGTGGGGCGATGACCTGATCCCCTCCGGCACCTCGTTCTGTGAACAGACATGACATCCGTGATGAGGAGGAGACCCGTGCGATGAAGACTCCTCTGCGTGGACGCTCGTGAAAGACAGCGGGTCCACTTCCATCGCAACACAACACAACGCAACACTACACAACGGTGACTGGGTGGGATGGGACTCACAGGAGAGCAGGGCTTCACAGCGCAGTCCCTCACACCACAGTGGCTGCTGACGTTCCAGAACGGGCAGGGCTTGTTCAGGTTCACCTGCGGAGGATCCGGTTTCCAACACATCACTTCATCTGTGTGTGTCGATTTTTGTGTGTGTGTGTGTGTGTGTCACCTCACCTTGTAGAACCTGAAGTAGTCGGACTCCAGCAGAGTTTGAAGTTTGGGGAAAAGCCGCTCGTTGTTGAAACCGTCGATGGTCTCCACGTCGCACGCGCAGTCGTCCAGGTCGCCGGTCACCTGCGGCAAGAAAAACACCCGGTTTCTTCTTTAATTTAAATTTAAAATTTAAAATTTAAATATAAGAGCGACTTCCTGTCACATGGTCCAACGATTAATCTAGAAGAATTTTGCATAAATGTGTGCATAAGAAAAGCAGGGATTAAACGACAGCACGTTAAACGGTAAGAGGCGCAGTAGTTTACTCCCTTAAAGGGGCATTCCGTCATTTTGGTCATCATCACGCTGGGGGACTTGAGGCGGCGCCACATGAAGCAACAACATATTGTGACTGTTATTCTTCATGATGAGTCAAGGCTCCTTCACTTCCCATAACGTTGGTGGTGTGTTTGTTTTCATCAGGCCCTCCCCGCCCGGCTAAAGGTCCCCCATCCTTCACCCCCCCCCCAGTTAGTCACCGCCAAAAACTCTCAGTACAGCACAAACACAAGTACTACTACAAATACATCAATAATTAAACATGACTGGCATGTGACTGTGTGTTTCAGAGTTTGTTTGTTTTATTTTACAGTTTTCCAACTTTAATGCAACACGCTTCTGATGAAGTACTGGGACAACAAACAGACCAATTAATCCCGTTTGTTTGTTTGTTTGTTTTGCGTGAGTTTACTGACACGTGCGTGCTCACGTCACTCGGTTTTTCACCTGTTACCTGTGAAAGTCTGTAAAAAAGCGAGAATCTTACTTTATAACCGTTAAAACAGCAGGAAGCGGAGGCAGGTTGTTGAATATACGCGGGATAAAACAAACTAAAACAACACACACGTCATCTTTATTTTGGCGCGAGTCGCTCACCTGACAGAAACACCTGGCGTCTGCGGAGCCGCGCACCTGGAGGAGGAAGAGGAGGAAGAGGATGAGAGGCGAGGGGACCACCGGCTTCATGACGACCTTTCCTGTGAACACAGACCACCGTTTGACAACTGCGCTGAGGAGAGGCTCGGTAACAGCAGCTGGAGGAGGCGGAGGGGCGGGGATCGGATGTGAACTTTTACTTCCTCCTGTTTCATCATTTCCAATCCGCGACGTGCGATACGTGACCGATCGATCAGCAGCCTCAGCAGATCACAGATCAGCCCTCGGGGTTATTTTAACGCTTACTGTTGCGCAGAAAACGGCTTTTAAACTGAAAGTCCTTTTTTTTTTTATTCCTTCCTGTTCCCTCAGTAAACAATCCGACTGAAAACCTGCAACACAAAAAACAAAATATAATTTATTCATTTAGTAAAAAATATTATTAGCATAATGTATGAACAGAAACAATATCCACAAATATATAAATAAATATTTTAAATCCAATATGATATATTATTATACAGTGAAACTATCAAATACATTCAAGGGTGTTGAATTAAATTATTTTTATGGCAGTTAAATGTTAACATTTGTTTTTGAAATCGACTCCGCTGATAAAAAAAAAAAACTCCATTCATTCTGTTTTATGACATTTAAATGTTTATATGCGTTTATGGGCGGGGATCCCATGTAATACAACAGGTCGGCCACACGGCGGCGCTACAGGCCGCTTAAAGGGACACACCGCTCAAATTAATTCAAACTTTCCTAAGGGAGTGTCGCCCAACTTCAGGTATTTACACGGTGGATTTATTTGGTTTTTGTTTTGTTTGTTTTGGTTTTAAGTTTTACATTTAATTAAAGTGTTTCAAACCAATGTTTGATTTAAATAAAGTTTTTTTTTTTCTGTGGAGACTGAATCACACACGAACAGACACACTGGAGGAGTTACAACTTTTTTTTTTATGTATAACGGGGCATGCCAAGTCACAGCATTCTGGTTTGTCGCGACAAAATTACAGCAAGACACATTGAAAATAACACTTGAATGTATTCTCACACACACACACACACACACACACACACATCCTCACTGTCACACACTCGTTCACACACTTTTTTTTTGTACAGACCAGAATAATTCATAACTTCATGTCAGCATTTAAGAAGTACCTACTACAGAGTACAGAAAGGAAACGGCCGCGGGCCTCGTTCACACTGCACGCTTGCATGTTCGGTTCAGATTTATTCAGTTCGTCCTCGAACGCAGCGCGGACACTTTTCAAACAGGAAGACGCTTTAAAGAGAGACTGCGAAGGTTTAAACACCTTCAAAATACATTCAAGTTTATTCTTAAAATGACTGAAACCTGTTTGGTTTTTAAATCTGAAGACGTCGCCCACAAAAGACTGATTGGCTTTTACTGATCGGAAATCAATACTCACTGTATCATGGACAAAGAAATCGTTTCTAAAGTGGATCAGTGACATCTAACAGATACTCGGTCGCCTTTGCGAGGTCGGCGTACGCGCAATGTTCACTGCCACAAAGCAAAAGATTTGAGAGGTTATTGATCGACTCGGAAACAAAAATTTGCCAAACGATGGACGTCCCAGCTCCTCAAACGTGACACGATTCGCTGCTTTTCTTTGGACACGTTAAGATGTTAGTTTTGGGATTAATCAAGAAAATAAACAATCGATAATAAAAAAAACAATCACAAGTTGCAGGGACCGTGTGGCTTCCATAGTTTTCATTAAAGCTGGAGCCAAAATCAAAAACACAAATAAATGGTTTTCCATATCAATGGACTCAGATCAGTTTGGAGGAGTTGTGACGTAAAAACGTCATCAGATTTACCACAATTTACCAGAACAGATTTAACACATTTCTGTTTTTTTTTCCTGCATAAATGAAGAAAATCCAGAGAATCTGAATTTGGACTCTTTCAGCCGCAGTGTGAACGTGACCCGACACATCAGGGTCGCTAGTTTCATCCTGTAACATTACAGATTTTTTTTTTTAAAAGTCCATATAAAACCATTTACATTTGGGGTAAATGTCTCGAGTACAAAAAAAAGGCACTGCCATTTGTTATTCTAAATATGACTTTCCCAGCCTTGTGCATGCAGTTTTAAAATATAAATTACACTTTTTTTTTTTTTTTTTCAAATTTCCTCCTTTTCTTTTTTCGTCATTTTCCTCAATTTTTTGTCTTTTTTGTGTTTTTTTATTATTAAACATACAATATTCTTTTTGTCAAATATATACGTAAGCCTGCAGTCAATACAGGACATCGGCTCTTTGATAAAATAAAACTAAATGAAGTAAAAGGAGCACAGTCAAGCGGTAACACTTTGTTACAGAATGGATGCTGCTGAATTTACAAAAAAAAAAAAAACACAAAACAAACTCCTGGCATCCCATATCGACATAAACTGAATAAACTGCAAAATCTATGACAAAAATAAAAGATACAAAACTGCATATATGTCTTGACTTAAAGTACGTTACATGTTTTTTTTTCTCTTTTTTGGAATATCGAGGCGGTATCTAACTGTTAATACTGCAGCGTGCACAGCGTTAGAAGCCACACCCACAGAGCTGATATGCGTTTGAACAAAAATCAGAAATAAAATTTAAAAAAACAAAAAAAAACAAGAAAGCTTTTGGTTTGAAGAGATGCGTAATGAAAACCCTCCGTGACGTCTCTTTGACCCAGAGATGCTGCGGGTGATGTTGTAACTGAATACAAAATGTGTAACTTTACTCTGTTACATCACCCAAAAAAAAAAAAAAAAAAAAAAAAAAAAAAAATCACATAAACTCAGGTTATTTCAACACCATCAGTCAGTCTTGTATAAAATGTGGCACAGATGAGAATTAGTGTTTCTTTTTTCTGAAATAAATCTCCCGAACTTCGTCTCACTACGTTTCTTTCTCTTAACTCAAACAGTAAATAAAAAAAATACTACAGTTTCAATAATCCCTTGGATTAAATTACTGACTGCGGGTTTGATCGTTTTAACCAGAGATATAAAACACGTTTCAAGGCCAAGTGTGGTGATATTCTCTACTGTACATAGACACATCCCACGAAAAGACCAAAGCCAACAATTAATGTGTGTGTGTGTGTGTGTTGACTCCTCTGTGCCAACCTGTGTATTTCTTACACTGAAAACAACACACTGTAGTTCCATTTTCCTTCCTGGTGTCAGAAATGACTCACTCCAGCACCACATGTGAATTCATCCGCTGCTGAAAATAGTCCCCAGCAAACATTTGTTTGAGCGACTATTTTTTTTTTCAATATGAAAGCAAGTAGTTTTTTTTTTAGCTGTTTTTAAAAAAAATGTACATCTCCTCTCATCTAATCTAGTGTCAGGAAGGCCCAGAGGGGACCAGTCTACTTCCTGGTCTGCCAAAATGACTACGACAACAACAATAACGACAACAACAAACAACAACGACGACGGTTTTGTCCGCTGACAGCTCGTCCCAACTTTTCTGACCCGACGTGACTCGATGTGTCGAGTGAAACTTCACGCGATGACGCGACGCAGACGAGAGTATAGATCAACAACAGCAACATAAACAACAACAACAATAACTATGTTAATATTTGAGATGTACGTATGGTCACCAGCCATAACAAGTTAATACATATGGTACTTTAAATAATAATACACCTAAATGAGTAAAAGTATCACCTCTGCAAAAATTATGAAAAAAAAAGAATAAATAATTGTTTCTACTTTAAGTACTGATTCATATGGCAGTGACACTCAAAGAGTCTGAATATGATGAGATCCTGGCTCTGCCTCTCAGCGCCAGAAAAACAAACAAACAAAAAACAAACAAACATCTGTTTCCCCGGTTCACGTCACATCCGCGCTTTGGTGGAATCTTCATCTTCGTTCACGTCTGAACCCGCGAGAGCAGAAAAACACAAAGATCTGAAGAGGAAAACTAACACAGCGTACACACAGACACACACACAGATCTGCGGTGTGTGTGTCTGTGTGTGTGTGTGTGTGTGTGTGTGTGTGTGTGCATGGCGTGTTAGTGTAACACCGGTTCCAATGCCTCACTGGACCGATCCAGGTTTGGACTCCGTTTGTTTGATTTCCTTTAACGCAGGTCCCTGAACGCATCAGCGCGGCCTGTTTTTTTTTTTTTACAGTGTAGTGTTTTTACATTTCTGTACAAACCGGCGGTTTCCATGACGATTCACCCGCGGGTCTGATCGAAGCTTGTGAACCGAATCCGATTTCTCACCCGCTCCCAAACAACCAAACAAACCAAAACGCGCAAAACGCCGACGGTTTCAGCTCGACGACGCCTCCACTCTCGTCTCTTTCCATCCGCTCCGTCTACTCCAAAAGGAAAAAAAAAAAACATTTGGATTTTTTTTGTTGTTGTTGTTTTTTTTTTAGTGTATCACATTATCATATCAAGTGCAGGATACGTACTACAGGATCGCAACGAAACTAACGAAGGAGCTAATCGACAACAATAATAACGATCAATCGAATAAACGATCAATAACCCTCGGCCGGAGGGCGTCTCCCAACCAGCTTATTTCCATAAAAACCTACTTTTATATTTTCAAAATAAACTGAGGATAAATATTAAGACACAGAATAACCATGAGATTCAGAATTTTAAAAAAAAAAAGAAAAAGAAAGAAAATAGATTCCATGACGGGACAGACAGACAGACACACACACACACACACACACACACACACACACGCCGTGCGCCCGTGGACCGCGGCGGCGTGACGGCGGCGGGCCAGCAGGTGGCGGTAAAGCACCGACGGGACAATCTCTGGGACGACACGACCCTTCATGGATTGACGGCGTGCGATTTCTCCGGTGTTGCAATCGTCTCGGCAACACGGTGTCTGCGCCCCCCCCCCTTATTTTTCCCGCCTCACACGTTTCTGTAACACCCCCGTCTTTTTTTTGTTTTTGTTTGTTTGGTTTTTTTTAGAAAAATAACCGAGCCCCCCCCGGTTTCCGAGCGTGCAGACGATTCTCCCACTGACGTGACGCGAAAACCGACGATTTCACGGATTGCGCCCCCCAAAAAAAAGGCTCAGAGTTCATACAGTACATGCCCCGGATAAACGAGCCGAACTCGGCGCCGACCCGGTCGCCTCCTCCCCTCCGCTCGCAACATCACCTTCCTCCGTCAGCCAATCAGAGGATCCCGCCCCTGACGTCTCTCTCCCTTCTCCTGCAAACATCCGCTTCCCC